>SEYY01021310.1:0-7500 GCA_009176605.1 Armadillidium nasatum | reverse complement strand
ATCGTTGGTGAGGTCCGCTCTCAAAAAAACAAAACAAAACCTGTTAGACTGCTCTTCATATAGTGCTCAGAGAGAAGCTCTCTGGCTCTGGGTGGCCAGAACATCCCATCAACACAATTTCCAAAAGTAATCACATGCCTGAAAAAGGTTCTATGCTCCACTTCCCAAATCAACAAAATATATTTTCTGACATACTGATTTTTTTTTAAAAAAAAGTTGCAGACTCACTTTTTCTGAGTTCAAGCTTTTCTTGATTTAGAACAAGTGAAGTTTTACTTCAAAGTAAGACAACCTTGTTAAATTGTTTTATAAATTGATTTTTAATACTCATAACTCTGTATAAATGTATTGAATTTGAATTTCCACCCAATGTATTATATATTTTCAATAATGATGAATTCCAGTTGAGACAAACTACAGAATTACCATATATTGATATTCTTTCACTCTTTAGGCATCCCTAACCTCTACTAAATCAACTAGTACAATTGCATTGAATGAATATCTATTTGGGAAGAAAATTAAAGAGGGTACTTGTTGCATCTTACAGAGTTAGGTAATAGATTCTCCATTCTAATCATAGTTTCCTTGGAAACCATAGATCACTTCAAATTGATTCCACCTTATTATCATCTATGTTAGAAAAGAGGGATAGTTAGAAGCCCAGTAATAATTTGATCTGGCCATTCTACACATACTTTTCTTTCATGGTTCATGGAAGAGTAATATAAATACATAATAAAAAAAAGAAAAATACTGATATTTTTACTCCGAATGGGGAAGCAACTGTTCTTCAACTGGCCTTCGCTTGTACAAAAATAGCAAAACCAATTGAATAGAAGGTTGCCATATTTGACCTTCGATTGTTCTGTTATTTTTCTGCAATGTACTGTAATACAACCTTCAATATATGAAAATATTGATGTATCAAAACATCAATATATCAAGGCAAATTTTTTGATATTTGTAGTATTATTATTTAACTTTCATTTCATTTATGCATATTAGTATTATTATTATTCTAATTATTATTATTTAGTTTTCTAGCATACTTAGTTTGACTTATTATAACATGAATGACCAACGTTTGCGATTTGATACAGGCCTAACCAATAGATGGAACATTGCCATGGGATACAGCCCTACTGCCATATTACACTATATATATATATATTATATATATATATATATATATATATATTATATATATATATATATATATAAAATAATGCAGCAGTAGGCCTATATCCCATGACAATATTCCATCAATCAGTTAGGCCTATATCACACAGCAAACTTCAGTCATTCAGGTTAAGATAATTCGAACTAAGTATACTAGAAAACTAAGAAATAGTAATAATAATAATAATAATAATATTAATAGGCATAAATGAAAAAGCTAAATAATAATAATAATAATGCAAATGTCAAAATTTTTTTATTGATATATATCAATGTTTCCATACATCTATATATTTCTATATATCGAATCTCAGGAAAATCGAGGGTACAGTGTTAAATCAAATTATTACTAGAAGCCCCAAGGGCCTGTCAAGATTGTCCCATCCCCCCCCTCAAAAAAAAATAATTGTAAAAGTTTTCTTACGCTATGAATAGCTTGTCTTATACCCAACTTTCCCCATGCAAACAGATAAGTCAATCATACTATTACCATCCAAAATGCAGTTTATTGATCATTGAAAGTCTTAACCAGCACACAAAACCACTGATGCCATAAAGGATTGTCAAAAACACTCACCAAAATACATTGCATTTAAAGAAAAGCTAATCACACTATACCTTGATCATCCATATATTGAATCAACCTTTTCTTAAAAGTTAAAAGTGTTACCATAGTATAAGTATTACTTAGTAAGATTAAAATATAGGGAATATATCTGCTTATTTGCGTGACCTTGAAATGTTTTGTAGTCTTAGCTCCGCCTACTTTCAAACAAAAGTATGAAAAGCTACTTTGCTTCATATGACGTATAAGTGACATCATAAAACCTGGTGCCTATTTTACTATTATATATATATATATATATATATATATATATATATATATATATATATATATATATATATATATATATATATATATATATATATATATATATATATAATGGGAAATGCGAAACATAATCTGGTACAAAGTTTTTAAATTTGGAAATTTGGCAACGTTTTCCTTGACATTTTTGTTTTTGTTTAAATTTCAAAGAAACCTAATTTGTGATTGGTCATGAAAACAAAAACTATCTGTTATTGGAGTCAGGCAATCTAATGACGTAAAAAAATAATTAATATTTTATTTGAATAATAAACATTATTGTACATATTATTTCTTCAAAAAAGATTTAATTAGATTTTAAATGATTAAAAGAAATACAATTTGCTTCATGAGGGTGTTATATTAAAAAAAAAAAAAATAGGCATACACAAAAAGTGCATCACTCTCAATCAGAAAATTATAACATTTATTAATCCTACTAAGTAATACTTATCCTATGGTGTTACTGTCAATAACACCTAACATAGGAAAATAGAGACAGTTAAAAGCCACAAGGGCCTATCGAGACTGTCTCAGTCCAAACAAATAATAACAACAATACGAATACATGCACGAAAGACTAGGTCTATCCCATCCCTAGTTATCAGTACATTCATGCAAAGATAAAAGTAAAACTAAGCCCAATTATACATGCAATATTCAATGAACCATCACCAACTACAAAAAAACTGCCATTAGGCTTAGTCATAGGTTAATCTGTTGATCTAAAAATTCATAAATACCCGCCAATTTGGCTTAGTCAAGTTATACTACATAATACCTAAACCATCCATATATCTATCTAGCCCCTTTTTAAATTTGACAAGAGAATCCCGGTCAACAATCTCTTCTGGCAATCCATTCCAAAAATTAACAACTCTATTACTAAAAGAGTATTTTCTTAGATTGAGATGGCATGGCTTCTTTTTAATTTTCTTATCATGTCCTCTAGTTATTCTTCCACTGTCTACTATAAAGTATTTTTCAATCTCTGTATTACTGTCAGATGCAAATATTTTGTAAACTTGTATCATATCCCCTCTGAGAAATCTCCTTTCAACCAAGAACATTCCTAACTCCTTCAACCTCTCTTCATAGCTCTTATTTTCAAAGCTAGAAATCATCCTTGTTGCTTGATGTTGTACTCTCTCCAGCATATCTATGTCTTCTTAAAGAGGAGCCCAAACCTGTGCACAATACTCTAATGCTGGCCTAACATAGCTATTATATAGCTTGCTTATAACCTCTTTGCTCTTGTAAACTACATTGCAATTAATTATGCCTAACATCTTATTATTTTTTTTTTTTTTTTTTTTTTACAGAACGCCACCGCTCACGGGCAGAGCCCTTTTCAAGGAGGGGGCACACACACATGCACAAAGCTCATTCAAACACACACACACACACACCTAACGCACAGCCCTCAGGTGGGCGCAGACGGAAGCCTTGAAGAGTGGAAGGTTAAATACAGAAGGAAAAATAGATGAAGGTAGAGAGTTCCACAGAATAGAGGTGGCTGGAAAGAAAGAGGTACTACAACGGGCTAGCCTGGGATTTCCTACGTCCACACAAAATTGGTGCGAAAGCAGGGCACCCCTTATGCAACGAGGACGACGCAATGGTGGAGGAATGCGAGAGGCCAATTCCCTCGAGCACCTGCCATTGTAGTACCTGTAGAAAAGAGATAGCGCGCCAATGTCACGTCGCAGAGACAGAGGGTCAAGAGAGTTTGAAAGTAGGAGACAGTTAATTAATCTTTTAGCTTTTGACTCAACCCTATCCAGAAGAGAGGAGGAGCCGGAGCCCCCCCAAATGTGAGAACAGTACTCCATACAAGGGAGAATAAGACCCTTATATATTTGGAAGTAACTGTTCAGAAAGAAAAAAATCCCGCAACCTGAACAGAACCTCCCAGCTTCTTTAGAGGCCGACCTTTAGCAACCATTGTGATTATGAGGTTTTCAAGATAAGTTTGTTGTTTACATTCAGACCAAGAATGTTAATGTTATTTACAGGTGAGACGGGAGAGCCATCGAAGAGGATAGGAAAGTTTGGAGGTGTTTTTGAGAGGGATATGTGAAGAAGTTGAGTTTTTAAAGAGTTGAATTTCACAAGGTTGCTAGTGACCGCACCTGGAAATCCCATCCAGATCGGCAAGAATAGAATAGTAAAAGCTGAAGACGAGAACAACTCTAGAAGCAAAAGAGGGAGCAGATTTGAAATGAGTAGAAGAATGCAGAGTTGAATCATCAGCATAAGAGTGAACAGAGTTAGAAGTGCAGTGGAGAAGATCGTTAATGAAAAGTAAGAATTAAGGTTGGAGATAAAACAGAACCCTGAGGAACACCACTGTTGACAGAAAAGGAGGAAGAGGTCGCTCCATCTACAACTGCCGAAATGGAACGATATGAGAGAAAACTAGATAATAGTAAGCAAAGAGAAGGAGGAAACCCAAAGGAGGGGAGCTTGGAGAGCTCTATTCCTTGCTTCAAACACTGATCACCCACCTTCAGATTACTGCTAATAATCACACCTAAATCCTTTTCTTGGTCCACAGTCTCAAGGCACTCCCCATTCATTTCATAATTAAATCCTTCATTTGAGTAACCTACATGAAGAACTTTACATTTTTTACTATTAAAGTTCATTTGCCACCTCTCTGCCTAACCAAGAAGTCTATCTAGATCACCTTGAAGCTTTATGCATCCATCATTATTCCTTACTGAGGTAACCACTTTGGTATCATCAGCAAACTTAGAAACCTTACATTTAAGACCTTTGTCTAAATCATTTATATATATAAGGAACAAAAGTGGTCCCAGCACAGAACCCTGTGGGATCACACTCTTTTCCTTTTCCCATAATTACTTATTACCATTAAGTAATACACACTGCCTTCTGTTCTTTAAACACTCTTTATTCCAATTGTGTATCATTCCATCTATACCACATTGTGACAACTTTTGCATCAGCCTAACATGGGGTACCTTATCAAAAGCTTTGCTAAAGTCTAAGTATATGACATCAACTGGATCACCCCTGTCTATACATTCAGTAATATATTCCATAAATTCTAGTAGATTTGTCTGACATGATCTACCCTTTCTAAAGCCATGCTTGGAGTTATATAGTATCTTGTTATCATCTAAATGCTTCTCTATATGACTTTTTAGTAACTTTTCCAAAATTTTCACAACCCAGAGATGTTAAACTAACTAAAAAAATATAAAGTTAAAATTTTTCATCAATCTACGAAGTTACAATATAATAAAATTGAGTTAAAAATAAAGCAACAACACCTAATACCTTGACCCTCACACCATGTTTGCACCTCAGTGCACACCAGCAAGTATGCTTAAGGGCAGTGTAAATTGGGCTTTATTCAGTGATCCAATTTCAGTGGTGGCTTCAATGCAAAACCAGAACACAATTTGACACCCTACCAGTATGGACTGGCCAGGGCCCTGGCTAATAATCAGAGAAAACTGGGGTTTACCTGCCGGGTTTAAAATTGCAAATTATAATTTTTAATGGTGGATTAAATCAAACAAAATATAAGAAAATTAAGATTTTTCTTCTTGATTTTTCAATATTTTCTGTTTCTTTTGACCACTCTTCTTCTAGTGAATGTTCATCTTTGTGTTTTAATTTTAGATGCCCCATAAAGATTTGGTTGAAATTTGAATTTTCCTGATTATGGGTATTCGTGGACATGCAACTTTTTTTGGACAGCAGACATAAATTCAATTATAATAAAATGAATATTGATGATTTAACTATGTCATTTTGATAGAGGGAATGTGCTGAAAATTTTGCATAAAATTTGCTACTATATTTTGTTTAATATTTCAGTTAAAAAATGTATTTATATTTTTTTTCTTCAAATTTCGTGTTTGATAATCTATCCTTTATTCGGAACCTTCAATTTTTAAAAATTTTCAAAAAAATATTAATTTGCATATTTCCATTTAATTTTTTATATAAAAATATTCAGAATGATTTGTATTTCACACAAAAAAAAAAATAAACAAATATATCAAACAATCCCAATTTTTGGCACCTTCCAAAATTTTAAATTTTGTTTTTCTCCTCAGTTATATATATATAATATATATATATATATATATAATATATATATATATATATATATATATATATATATATAATATATATATATATATATATATATACGGTATATATATATAATGAAATTTCATAAATAGGTTTTTAATCTGTAGCATGATGAATACAGAGCCAGATTATGAGGCCGCTTTAGGCCTTGTTAAACATTTGTCATCAGATGAATTGAAGGAACTCATTAATGATGAAACCAAACTAAATGATGTACTAAAAGATTTGCCTCAGGTATGTATAGAATTGAAAAAATTTTTTTTTTTTTTTTACCTGCAACAAGGTAAAAAAAAAAAAAAAAAAAATTTTTTTTTAAAGAATATATCTTACGTTAATTTTAAATTTGACAACACCATTTCAGCTTCTTTTTATGTTTCTGGAATGGATTTTTATATTTGGCAACTTCTTTGCCTTATTATGCAACATTTCTCCCTTCAGTACTCGCTCTCATGCCGAAGAGAAAGCTTCTCTCAAAAAGGGAAAGTTTTCAAGCCTGTCTCTGATACATTTAGTTCATATCTGTTATGTAGATTTTTGACAAGTCAAAATATTATTCAAACTTTCCTAGTATTTTGAGGTGAATTGGAACAGTTTTTTCAGTGTAATCACATGAATATTTGTATATATGTTGCATATAATTTTTGGGACACCATTATATATTACTTTGTGACTGTGTAAACATGAAGAACCTTACACTTTTTATTAATGAATATTAACCGATTAAGCAATAAAATTCTAATATCATATCAAGCTAATATTATTTTTAGGTGATTAAACAATAAAATTATAATATGACTTGACAAGTTGACAGACTTGTACACAGTTCAGATTCACAGACCGTACATTAACATGTAGATTTTAGTAACTAACCAGCTTAGGTTATATTTTTATTTAAATAAAATTTTTTTTGTCCAATTTTTTTTTATTTTTTACAAAATCTTGTCAACAACATGCAGCAATAAACTATTAGTATTAAAATACAGTATAATAGCGTACTATACAACTATTAATAATATATTAATATTGTTCCAGATTAAAAAAAAAAAAAAAAGTTTAAAAAAAAAAAAAAAAAAAAAAAAAAAAAATAATTATAAAAGGCTAGCTACTAACTACAGCCTTCAGGCTACTGTACAGTATATATATATATATATATATATATATATATATATATATATTAATATATATATATATATATATATATATATATATATATATATATATTATATATATATATATATATATATTAGTTCTTAATTGACCTAACATCAATTAATATGTTTAGGCAATGTGTGCTTATTTATGAAGTTGGAAAATTTCTT
>SEYY01021309.1:2500-13216 GCA_009176605.1 Armadillidium nasatum | reverse complement strand
ACAAGAAGAAAGAGATTGGAGAGAGTTAGTAAGAGCATAAGAGTTTATAAGACAAAAAATTTATTTATATTTTTAATTCTTAATTGTTAATTTTGATTTGAAATTTCATTTCCACTTAAAATTCGAAACCCTTGACATATATATATATATATATATATATATATATATATATATATATATATATATATATATATATATATATATATATATATATATATATATATATTATATATATATATATATTTTTTTTTTTTTTTTTTTTTTTTTATTATTATTATTTTTATTATAATTATTAGTAGTAGTAGTAGTAGTAGTAGTAGTAGGTAATAGTAGTAGTATCTTTAAAAGAATAAAAAGTAAATTTAGAAATTATCCTAATTTTAAAAGTATCCATATAATTAAAATAAATTTATAATTAAAAATGTTTTAATTTAATTTTATGAAGTGACAATTTTTGTAATAAATTTACAAAATATTTTCACCGCTTTTTTTAATATTTTAAAAAAAATATTAAAAGTTACATGAGAAAAGTTTATAAAATGGTTTTAAAGAATTGCTACATTTATATGCAAATTTACTAACTATATTTACACTTCAATATTGCATGCAAATTAAAATTCTAAAAGCAATATATTCAAAGCATCTTTATTAACAAGTTTAACAATATATATATATATATATATATATATATATATATATATATATATATATATAATATATATATATATTATATATATATATATATAGGTTACGAGAAGGGTATGTGGGGTGAAGAAAATGGGGAGTGGAAGGCGGAAAGGGAGTGAAAGGTGGAAGGAAGATTTGGAGAATATATTTACAGAGGGAAACCTTTAACTGGTATCTGGGAACAAAGGAGGCTATGGATTGGGAGGATTATAGGGAGAGGTGTAGGTAGATGAAAAGAGAAATCAAGAGGGCAAAAGAAGAGTAGAAGAGGTGTGGGTCTTAAAGTTAGCTGAAAATTTTTAGGAAAGAAATAAAATGTTTTAGAAATACGTAAATAGGGTGAAGAAACTAGGAGAAGAGAGGGAGTGATAGGGGAAGATGTAGAAATATTACAGGGAGAGAGAAGGAAGTTGGAAAGAGATGGAAAATGTACTTTAGTGAATTGTTGAATGAAGGGAGAGAGATTATTAATGGGGGAGTGGTAGAAAATTATAGGGAGGTAGTTGGCGAGGGAGAGGAGAGAAATATTAGTAAAGAGGAAGTGGAAGTAGCGATGAGAAAGGTAAAGAAAGGAAAATCGGCATGAATGGATGGTATATATGGAGAGATGATAAAGGAGGGACCTACAGAGCTGTTTGACTGGTTGATGAGAATGTTTAAAGTGTGTTGCGGGGAAGGGAGAGTGCCTCAGGAGTGGCAGGACTCTTGCATTGTATCAATATACAAAGGAAAAGGTGATAAGATGGTTTGTAAAATTATAGGTTGATTAGTTTGCTGAGCGTGATAGGAAAGATTTATGGGAAGGTGTTAGTGAAGAGAATGAAAGAACTGACAAGTGAAGGAATGGGTGAGGAACAAGGGTTTTTTAGGGAGGGTGGGGGATGTGTGGACCAGGTATTTACACTGAGATTGATTACCGACACATTGCGTGAAAAAAAAGTAAAATGGGGTATGTATGTTTTCTGGGTTTGAAAAAAGCATACGATAGAGTATGCGGGAGGAAGTTGTTCGAAATACTAATGGAAAGAGGATTGAAATTTAAATTACTGAAGGGGATCAAAGCTTTTTATATGAATTGTATATCAAGGGTGAGGGTGAAGAGGGAACTATCGGACTGGTTTAACATAGGAGTGGGATCGGGACATGGGTGTGTAATGTCGGCATGGCTATTTAATCTATTGATGGATGGTGTAGTCAGGGAAATGGAGGGAGAAGGGAAGGGTATTAGGTTGACAAATATGGAGGGTGAATGGAATGTGAAAGTTTTACTTTTTGTAGATGATGCGGTGTTGGTGACAGAATCTGGCGAAAAGTTGAGAATATTGGTGAAAGATTTGAGAGAAATATGCAAACATAAAAGTCAATCCAGCGAAAAGAAGAGTTATGAGAATTGGAGGTGGGGATGAAGAGATATGGAGGGTTGTATGGAGAGGTGTAGAAGTGGAAGGAACGAAACTTGAAGAGTTGGATGAATTCAAATATCTAGGAATGTTGATGGAAGGTAAGGATGGAACGGAAAAAGAATAGAGTGGTAGAGGAAATGAAAGTGCTTGGGGCCTAAGAGAAGTATGGAAGAAAGGAAACATTTCGAAAGAAATAAAGATAAGAATGTTTGAATGCTTGAATGTATGTGTTTACCTTCTGTAATGTATGGGTGTGAAATATGGATGATAAATTCTCGGGCGAGGAAAAGTTTGAATGTTTTTGAGATGAAAGGTTTGAGAGCGATATGTAAATTGAGAAAGATTGATAGGATTAGAAATAAAAGAATAAGGGAGATGTGAAGAAGGAAGGGGGTGTAGTGGATAAAGTGGAGGATGGTGTGCCAAAATGGTTTGGACATATGTGTAGAATGAATGAGGACAGAATAGTGTGCAAGGCACTTAGATCCGAGGTGGATTTGGCTAGGGGAAGGGGTATGCCAAAGTGGAGATGGATGGATGGAGTGAAAGATATTTTGGGTGGAAGGAATTTGAGTTTAGAAGAGGGTAGTAGACTTGCGCAGGACAAAGTGAAGTGGAGGGTGGTGGTGAAAGGGGATGAAAGCTAGGAATGGATATATTTGTGAGGGATTGTGGAGGGAACCACCCCAAAAAAGTGGGAAAGGTGATAACTGATATATATATATATATATATATATATATATATATATATATATATATATATATATATATATATATATATATATATATATATATAATATATATATATATATATATATATATATATATATATATAATATATATATATATATATATATATATATATATATATATATATATATATATATATATATATATATATATATATAATATATATATATATATATATATATATATATATATATATATAATATATTATATATATATATATATATATATATATATATATATATATATAATATATATATATATATATATATATAAATTCTTCTTCATTATCAAAATATTTTCTAAATGCAAGTTTTCCTTCAAATTTGGAGGCTGGTGCTAAATATATAAGGATTCTAAATAATGGAGGTCAGGTCCAAATTCAGAGTCCAAAAATTCTAAAATTTAAGTCCTGTATTTTATAATCTTTTTGAAGAGAATGAGAGTTAATGGCTAAATATGAGAGATGGTTCAAACATTCCAAAGTTCCATAAGAGATACCTTTATGCTCAGCAATGCAAACAGAAAGACTTTGTGTAGTTTTTCAATGAAGGAGGCATCGCAGACACCACATTTGTATTTGTATTTCACCTTCCAATTTTATTTTCATTCGAGAACACTAAGTTGATTTTGAACTGGGGGCAATTTGTTTTTAAGAAGCATTTAATTCTGCGTTCAATTTCACAGTTCATTCCTCCCATTAAAGGTAATTTCATATACAGAATATCTGTACATATACAGTAGAGGATTTATAAAGAAATTTTAAACTATGTTGATTCCTAAATACTTTATCAATTACAAATCCTGGGAATCCATTCTTTAGAAATAGCGTTTTAAGGAATTCATTCGAAGTTAATGAGATCTTGTATGCTCTATCGAAAAGTGTTTTAATTAAATTGATTTTATATTCATGTGGGATAAAAAAACTGAATCTACAGTAGTTGTTAATGCTCTGAATGTTGGTTTCCTATAAACACTGGTTTGAAATTTTGTTGTTTTCCTTATATATTTTTATATCAAGAAATACCAAGGAGTCTTCTTCTTCAGCATTCACTGGGAATTTGATATTTGAATGTTTAGAATTGATATATTGTAAAAACAAATCAATTTCATTTCTGGATTTATAAAGTAGAAAATAATAGTCTACATATCTTCTGTAGAAAACGTTTAAATTCCGCCGGACATTCATTAACCAAATAGATTTAAAATAGCACATGAATAGCAACAACATCAATCTTCTTACAAAATTTTCCATTAAATAAAAATATCTTTTGTCGCGATGTGTAGTAATTCCTCAAAACTTATTCTATCCAGACCATTAATAGTGGGAGCATTGGTAGATAATGAATTAAGTATGCCCAATGTTTCTCTCAAAGGCACGTTTGTAAACAAATTTTCTGCTTCGAAACTTGCCATAATATATTTATTAACTTCCTGAAAATTTATGATTTCCGTGACGAAATAGAATGTATTTTAATTGAAGTCATTTTTAGTTAGTTTATCTAAAATCGGAATAAAAAATTTTAAGAGATTGTAATTTACTGTGCCAATAGCAGAAAAAATTGGACGGATGGGCAGGTTAGGTTTATGAACTCTTGGAAGTCCATATAATATACCTGGTTTGATAACAGATAAATATAAAGATTTATAGATTTCATCATCAATCATTTAAGAAATTTTCAATTTTCAAAGTAATCTTTAATGTTTATCTTCTTCTGAATTTTGGACAACTTTTTGTTAAGATTTCAAATTTCGTAATATCTGAGAGTATATTTGCTACTTTACTGATATAGTTCTCTTTATTAATAATAACAACACCTTTGTCAATCATAGTTATTATCAAATCGTTCTTGTGTGAAAGGTCCTTTAGGATGTCAAAAACGGTTTTAGATGAAATATGTTTAAATTTTCTTCCGGTTAAAATTTTGAAATGATGAAAAAGTCAAATTTTTGAGGCAATTTTTATTTAATAGGAATTGGAAAATCCTTAAAATATTTTAAATAGTGTTTTAAATTTTACATTTGTCGTGATTTTATTTGATATTCTTTATTATGCTCATTGACATTATAATGGGTAGAAGTATAGAATTACTCGAACCTAGTCGGCAATAAATTATATTTACATTTGTTTTGGTTATATATATATATATATATATATATATATATATATATATATATATATATATATATTATATATATATATATATATATATATATATATATAATATATATATTATATATATATATAATATACTATATATATTATATATATATATATATATATATAATATATATATATATATATATATATATATATATATAATATATATATATATATATATATATATATAGAAAAATTTCATATGTGAGCACAGACGTGAGCTTTAAAGTAATTGAGATTAAATTTATCAGGAATCATAGAAGATGGAAGAGAATTCCACAAAACAGAAGTGGATGGATAAAGGACACACCACAAATTTTGAGTTGCCTATGTCTATATAAATTTCATGCGCAGACAATGCCCCTTGTTCTAAGTGGATTCCGTAAAGGAAGAGGTATGCGAGAGGTCAGTTCCCTCAAGAATTTGCCTCTGTGTAGTACTTGTAGAAAAGAGATAAAAGTTACAATATCTCGTCTCAAAGATAAGTGGTCAAATGAAAGGGAAAGAAAGGAACAGTTTATAGGTGTTTTAATCTTTGACTTGACACTGTCTAAACGACAGGTGAAACCTGAAGTACCCAAGATATTAGAGCAGTATTCCATAGAAGGGCGAATGAGGTCTTTCCAATGTAGACTACAAGAAAAGGAAAGACTGAGTATATTAAGGCAGGAGGAAAGCTAGAGTTGTGCTTTTGAAATATATTATAGCATTTCAAGTATTTAGATGAAGGAACTGAGTTTTTGAGGCAATGAAAACTACAATATTTTCTTTGTCCTAGTTTTAACCAGCAGTTTCTTCTCCGTTAGTTGGACTGAATGTGTTACTTGAATGGATTTCTATTATGCAGAATATTCTTAAGCTTCTTTTACAAGGGTCTGTGAATAGTTTAACTCAAATAAACTGCATTTGATAGTAAAATAATTCTTTCAGGTCGGGAATCTAATATCATAATTACACTTATTCACCCTAAAAACATAAAGACAACAAAAGATGTGACAAAATTTGGAAAATAGTCATGATAATCTCAGATCATAACGATTGCAAGAGCTTCATTAAAAAAGCTGAGAGTTTTGTTCGATTTTGAATTTATTCCAACTCTATACGAATTTCATCCTCCTTAGATATTCTCTCATGTTTGAAGAGGTTTAGGTTTCAACTATCATTTAGAAATTGTCGAATTAAAAGCCAAAAGCTTATAAAATGCAACATCGAGATGTTGGTGTATTGTCTCTTTTCCATAGGTAGTACAGCAGCAAGTGCTCGAAATAACTGACCACACGTCTGCCATCACCTATACAATACCGTTGCTAAACAAGGAATACTCTGTCAGCACATGAATTTTAAATGAGCACTGGCAAAAGCAGTCTTGTTCGCTGTGGTACTTACTTCTCTCTAGCTACTTTTATTCTGTGGATTTTTTCTTTATTCTGTGTTTTCTGCTGAATTTAATCTTCTTTTCTTTAAAGTCTGTGTTCATCTACAAAATTTGTATCATGTAGGGATTATACATATTTTATTTCTTATTTATATATATATATATATAATATATATATATATATATATATATATATATATATATATATATAATATATATATATATATATATAATATATATATATATATATATATATATATATATATATATATATATATATATATATATATATATATATATATATATATATATATATATATATATATATATTATATATATATATATTATATATAGAGAGAGAGAGAGATAGTTATCACCACCTTTCATGGGCATATCTCTATTCAAAGATAGGGGGGGGGGTTGTAATAAAAAAAAAAGGACAGAAAATTTTTATTTTATACCCTTGATCTCCACTAATACTGCTAATGTCCAAAAAAAAATCTCTCTTATTCCAATTCTGGTATGATAAAAAAAACTTTACTTTAATCGAACTTGTACTTGTAGAAAAAGTAAAATTATTAATACAAATTTTTTTTAATAGGAATTGGAAAATCCTTAAACATTTTAATAATGTTTTAAATTTTACACTTTTATTTATATTTTGGCCACCCTTTTTTATTTTAAATATTTTCATTAAATTTTGGTTAACAATATGATGATGAAAGTCTAATTAAAACCATCTACAAAAACGATTAGAATGCATATATTAACACGACAACGTTGAATGTCATGCAGATTTGCTTAATAATAGTAAAATTAAATATTATTTAATGTAAGCAATGTTATCAGCTTTAAAGAAGCCTTTAATGACCTCAGTTCCACAATTAAATCCCAATAGCGATACGAAGACAAAATTTCTATTGCTTTTCATGCTTAGAAATAGCCAATTATCTTTTATTTAAAGATCTTTAAGCATTTCAAATGTGACATTGCATTCAATATCTTACCGAATAAAATGCTTAACACATTATGCAGATAGCGGCAGCCTTCAATATCGATTGAAGTTCTTTAGTTTGTTGTGATAGTCGGGAAAAAATAGGTAATTTTAGGTCGGATATACAGTATATTATATATATATATATATATATATATATATATATATATATATATATATATATATATATATATTATATATTATATATATATATATATATAGAGAGAGAGAGAGAGAGAGAGAGAGAGAGAGAGAGAGAGAGAGAGATTGAAGTTCTTTGTTTGTTGTGATAGTCTTGGAAAAATAGGTATAATATATATATATATATATATATATATAATATATATATATATATATATATATATATATATATTATATATATATATATATATATATATATAGAGAGAGAGAGAGAGAGAGAGAGAGAGAGAGAGAGAGAGAGAAAGAAAAAAAAAAAAAATGTTTTTTTTTTATTTTATTTTTTATTTTGCAAAGATTAATTTTTTTTTTATCATTTTCCTCAGGGTTTTAAATATGCACATGCAGAAACATCTTTTTATGTTGTAATTTGCTCCCATCAAAAATTGATAAAATTTAAAATACTTGAAAAATGACTACTTACTAATTGCAACTCTGCATCGTGGCCTTTGTGTCACAGGCATAATACCTGCATTAATTATAATTCAAAATTTGCAAATAATGATACAAATATTTTGAATAGAAGCAATGACAAATAATGTCATTTAATTGTTACTTATAATTCTTTTAATAATAATAATCTTAATATTAATACTAATAATAAAAATAATAAATGAAGAGATAATTTCTTATATAAGTCTACAAAATGTGCTTTCCATTAGAGAAATATCTTCTCTATCTTCACTCACTCTTTTCTCTGCAGACTGAATACATTCTTCCAAATGTAAGCCTATTTTTTTATTACAACATTTCAAATAATCTTTTTAATTTTCATCTTTTCTGCATACTCTACATACTCTACATACATACTCTGCATACTCTGCATACTCTGCAAACTCTACATATTATTATATTCTTTGTATATCATCACCCAAATAACAAAACTAAATTTTTCCTCTCCAATTCTTCTATCTCGTTCGTTTGATAACATATTTTTCGAATACTTTTTAAAGAATTATTTTTACAGTGAAATTGATAACTATGAAAGTTGGGCAAGAATTTTTTAAAATTTGCCCAGTTTGAATCTAAATTTTACTATAAATCCTCCAGCAAATATCTATTTGCTTGTTATATATATATATATATATATATATATATATATATATATATATATATATATATATTATATATATATATATATATATATATATATATATATATATATATATATATATATATATATATATATATATATATATATATATATATATATATATATATATATATAGAGAGAGAGAGAGAGAGAGAGAGAGAGAGAGAGAGAGAGAGAGTGAACGTTCCAGAATTCAAAGTGATGGACTGAGCAGGATCATTACTCTTTTCTTCAGTGCTCAGTGCAAGAGTTCGTCCTTTTAGTACATCACAATATAGAAAATATTTTGGGAATACTTTCGATTTGACACTTGCATTATTTATTGGCCTGTCTGGTAGGTCAGCGTCTTCAACTTCACGTGCATCTGACTACCACACTTTACACACCTACAGCAAAAATTAAAGGGCTAGGAACCTAAGAGAGCTTTAACTATTGGTTATAAAAAAAATGTCTACAAATTACAAATCAAATTGCCTCGAAGATGTGGGAAGGAAAGTCTTTCAGAGATAGCTCCTCGTCAACTGTTCCACCCAGCCACCCATCATCACTCGAGAGTTGACATACTCTGGTGGTGATATTGACAATAAAGTACATGTAATATTGGGAATAGCAGTTATGTCTGGGGTCAGAGAGATGGACAGAGAAAGGATGAGACTGTGCAAAAACGAAAATCACACGAACCCCTCTCAATGAATGAGGTATGACGTGAGAGTTAAGAAATTTATTGTCCATTGTAATAGTGATAGTATTAAGAAAGTTACGCAACAATTGTGCTCTGTCTGAAAATTGAGGATAGAAACAATAAGAAGTACAGAGTAAAGTTTGCTGTTAACGAATTTCAATAAAGAACAAGAGATGATGCCTGGAAAAAGAGAAGAGGTGGTCCGACAAAGGGGAAATAAGAAAATGGCAGCGAATGTCGCGGAAATTAATATATATATATATATATATATATATATATATATATATATATATATATATATATATATATATATATATATATATATATATATATATATATATATTTTCTCCGGTGAGCAAAAGCCGGAGGCCTACCAAATTCCACCGGAGTTGGTTAATATCCTATCTTGTTCGATGGAGGCCAAAATGTCCAGATACATGGCATTTGAAAGTTTGCAAGTCAAAAGAAATTGGAAAAACAGATAAAGGGAGTGTGTTCCAGACTTTACCTGTAGAGTATATGTAAGATTGAGCAAAGCAGTTAAGTCTGGGGTCTGAGAGTAGGACAGAGAAAGGATGAGACTATGCAGAAAGGCGTGTCGCACAAGTTCTTCTCAATGGAGGGGGCATGCGATGAGAGAGTTCAGAAAAGCAGTGTCCGTTGTAGTAACGATAGTGAAGATTAACTCAACAATTCAACGGGCAGAAAGAGATTGGAGAGAGTGTGTAAGAGCGGGAGAGTTGATGAGACGAAAAGCCTTAGACTCCACCTCCTCAATGTGTTTTGTATCTTTTCCATAGGTACCACAATACCGTAGCTAAACAAGGAGTGCTGTGTCAGCGTATGAATTTTGAATGAACATTGGCAAACCCAGTCTTGTTCGCTCTGGTTTCTCTCCAGCCACTTTTGTTCTGTGGATTTTTTCTTTATTCTGTGTTTTCTGTTGAATTTAATCTCCTTTTCTTTAAAGTCTGTGTATCAGGTGGGGATTGGATGGGTTTTATTTCAATAAAGATTACCACTATTGGAGGTGGTGAACATTGAAATCGCCTAAAATGATGGTTTCAGAGAAAGGAGAAGAAGATAGAATGTGCTCTATTTTGGAGTTTAAACAGTCGAAGAATTTAGGATAGTCAGTAGAATTAGGAGATAAATAAACTGAACAAATGAATTTAGTCGTAGAAGTGGCAAGAGAGCCTAAGCCATAAGGTGGAAAATTCGGAAGACTCCAAATTAGGGACACGAGAACAAATGACATCGTTCCGCATGTATGCACAACAACAGCCTTTGGCTGAAAATTGAGGACAGATACAGTAGGAGGAAACAGAATAGGGTTTGCTGCTGCTGTTGTAGACGTTCATCGTTCATACTTTGAA
>SEYY01021308.1:12500-20000 GCA_009176605.1 Armadillidium nasatum | reverse complement strand
TCAACCTAGGAATCATAGTTTAGAAAAAAAAAAAAAAAAAAAAAAAAAACTTCTGGAAGATTCCTGGAAAAGGTTTTATGAGGTTCGTGGGATTCTATGTTAGTCCCACTGAAAAGGTGGAAAAACTTCCTAAGATTTTAAATAAAAGTCAAAGATTAAGGGGAGGACCAATCTTAAATTTTTTTGATTTTATTTTTCACCGATTACCCTGAAATTTGATGTCTACATGCCCTTTTTCCATCTCTTTAAAATTTTAAATTAATACTGAAACCGAAGAGCCAAAAAAGTGGTTATTTGGAGTATATATATATATATATATATATATATATATATATATATATATATATATATATATATATATATATATATATATATATATATATATATATATATATATATATATATATATGCCGGATGCCTACCAAATTCCACCGCAATTGGGAAAAATACAGTCTCGTCAGAAGGTAACGACATGTACACATACACGGCGTTTGAAGTATACAAGTCAAAGGAAGTTGGGAAAACAGATAAAGGGAAAGTGTTCCAGACTATACAAGTAGAGTATATGTAAGACTGAGCATAGCTGTTAAGTCTAGGGTCTGAGAGTTGGACAGAGAAACAAGGAGACTGTGTAGAAAGACGTGTCGCACGAGTTCTTCTCAAAAGAGGAGGTATGCGACGAGAGAGTTCGGAAGGCAGTGTCCGTTGTAATAGCGATAGTAAAGTGAGAGTGACGCAACAATTCGACGAGCAAAAAAAGATTGGAGAGAGTTAGTAAGAGCAGGAGAGTTGACGAGACGAAAAGCCCTAGACTCCACTTTCCCAAGAAGAGCTGTATGAGTAGAATCTCCCCAGATGTGTGATGCATATTCCATATAGGGGCGAACAACACACCTATGGAGAGCAAGCAACTGGAGTGGCGTAAAGTAATTCTGAAGGCGACTCAGAACACCCTCTTAGAGTTTTTTTTAGAAAAAGAAGTAAAGTGATCTTTCAAGAAAGATCACGAGAAAAAGAAGCATCGAGAATATTAAGAACAGATGAAGGTTTGAGTTTTGTGTTTTCGAAGAAGATAAGTTGTGTGTAAGATTGTGATGAGTGGAATGATGAAGGAACTGAATTTTTGAGGCATTGAAAACAACCACTTTTTCTCTGCTCCAATTAGAAATATATGAAAGATCAGAGGTTAGTTGCTCCAAACTACCCTTCTCGAGTCTATCAACTGTTTTTGAGAAGGACGTCTATCAAACTGGAAGGAGTAATGAAGATTGGAGTCATCAGAATAGGAGTTGATATTAGATGAGGTAACAGAGAGAAGTTCATTAATGAAAAGCAGAAAAAGTGTTGGGGATAGGACAGAACCTTGAGGAACACCGCTATTGATAGATTTAAAGGAAGAACGGGCCTGTCCACAACAGCTGCTATAGAACGACCGGAAAGGAAATTAGAGAGAGATGGATCGATACTGAATGAGGGAAGTTTAGAAATCAAAGCTTTATGCCAGACTCTTTCGAAGGCTTTTAATGTGTACAGCGCAATAGCAAAGGATTCACCGAAGTGCCGAAGAGAGTAGGACGAAGAGTCAGAGAGAAACGAAAGAAGATCAAAAATAGAGCGTTTCTTACGAAATCTATACTGGCGATCAGGGATAAGGTTAGAAGAATTGACATATTTCCAAATCTTCCTGTTAAGGATAGATTCGAAAACTTTAGAAAGAACGGAGGTCAAAGAAATTGGACGGTAGTTAGAGGGTTGAGAGGGGTCCCGCACGTTTCCAGCAAGAAGAGAAGGTTGAAGTAGAAAGACAAAAACGAAATAAACAATGAAATAGTTTACCAAGGCAGGGTGCAAGCTCGGAAGCACAAGTTTTGAGAACCACAAGAGGAATACCATCAGGACCATACTCCTTCTTAGTATTAAGGTCAGAGAGAGAGAGAGAGCAGAAATGACGTCTTTAGAAGAGATTCTAATTATAGGCATAAATGAGTTGAAGGGTGGTTGAAGGAAGAGATAAACTCCGGAATCGTCAAAGGTTGAATTAGAAGCAAAAGTTTGAGCGAAGAGTTCAGCTTTAGAAGAAGGTAAAGCAGCAGTTGTGCCGTCGGAAGATACAAAAGGAGGGAAAGAGGAAAAAGCAAAGTTGACATTTTCCGCAAAATGCCAGAAAGAACGTGAAGAAGAGGAATCAGAAAGATTATTGCATTTTCTACGGAGAAAAGAGTTTTTAGTGTTACGAAGGATAGATTTTGCACGATTACATGATGAAAAATAAATTACGTGAGTTTCTGCAGTTTGAAGACTTTGGTAATCTTCGAAGGCAGCATCCCTGAGGCGAATAGCGCCTATATATATATATATATATATATATATATATATATATATATATATATATATATATATATATATATATATATATATATATATATATATATATATATATATATATATATATATATATATATATTGAGTTTGAATTCTGCTTGAAATAAAGAATATTGAAGAGAATTCCACAAAACAGACGTGGCTGGTAAAGAAGGAATTAACACAAAGGACAAGCCTCAAGTTGCCTTTTGTTCAACCAAAATTCATATGTAGACATTGAAAATTTTATAAAGCGAGGACGTCGTAAAATTGGAGGTTTACAAGGGTTCAATTCCCTCGAGCATTTGCAGCTGTGGCACGTATAGAAAAGAGACAAAGCCAAAAGGTCACGTAACAAATACAAAGGGTCAAGTGAATTGGAAACAACTAAACTGTTCATAAATCTTTTAACTTTTTATTCGACTTTTCCAAAAGAATAGTGAATCCTGAGCCACCTCTGATATGAAAGCAGTACTCCGTACAAGGGCGGGTGAGGACCTTGTATAATTAAAAAAGATTTGAGTTCTTGATACCATTTCTAGATATTTCAGAAACTGAAGGCTCTATATATCTAGCAGACACCTAACTAGGAACCTTATTCCGTGTGAATACCAGGAGGTCTGAGTGGGCTTTAAGTATAATACTCCATTGGCCAGCTCAGCGGACGTGGAGAATTTCTTTAGTCAAGGCCCTGATATTCTAAGACCAAAGAGGGCAACCATGGCCTCCAGCAATTTTGAAAAAATTATCTTTATGAAAGGGAATATGATCCTATTGTTCAGAATATAAGAGGAGAGCTACGAAGAGTAAAAGATCATAGATAATTGAATAAATAAGATTAAAATCTATCTCATTTTTTTTTATATATTTGCATCTTTCATATAAAATTTAAAAATAATTCATCTTTACATACTTGCGGTTTTTTTTCCTCCTAAATTTGCGCTTTAAAAAAAATTTTCGATTTGCGGATATGTGCGCTTTTGCGTTTGCTGACTAAATTTTTGATTGCGCTTTTGGATAAATGTCCGTTTTTGCTCTTGCGCACTAAGTTTTTCTCTAAATTTCCAAATTTTGCGCTCTCACCTCTCATATATATATATACATATATATATATATATATATATATATATATATATATATATATATATATATATATATATATATATATATATATATATATATATATATTATATATATATATATTATATATATATATAATTAATTTAAGGATTTACTCCACTTTTCCCTGCTGTGAAAGATTAGTTTTAAAATAAAGACATTAAAATTTCATAATCTTTTATCAAGTATAAGAAAAGTATATTAATTAAAAAGGAACCTCCAGACAGTAGCAAAAATAGATTCAGAACTGAGAAAATTTACTTTCATTCAAATTGCGAATACTTTTTGAGTAAGTAGTGGATATTTTTATTTTTCTCTTTTCTGAAAGAGTAGTTTTATAATTAAAACATTAAAATTTGATAACTTTTTATTTCCTATATTTCTAGCTATTAACGAAAATATGTTTCTTCTATGGACAGCTGATACATTCTTTGTGTTGCAAATATTAAATTATTTGAAGTTTCTCTAACTTTCTTAATAATTAGTGTATATTTTTCTTGTATTCATGTTGTTAAAGATTGTTCTCTCAACAAAAATATAATAAAATTGCATAGAATTTCGTTATTTATATTTTGTGTTTTAAGTGAAAAAATATCACTATGAAGTATGTCAGAAACAGACACAGCAGAGAGGAAATTTTGTTATTTTAACTTTATTTATTTTTGGCTGTTGTTCAAATATTAATGAGAGTCAGATCTAAATAGTTATAACAAAATTAAAATTCTACTATCTTTCGTTATTTATATTTGTAGTTATATATGAAAATCTAACCTTTCCCTTAATTAAATTTAGACATGAGAATCCATGAGGAGCGGTTTCCGAAGTTAGCCCTTCATCCAATCCTCCGCTACTCTTTCATGACATGAGAGTTGGTGGTCTCTGATAATGGTAGTACAGGCATGATTTTAAAAGCTTTGATCTTATACACAGTCTAATTCCTTCTTTAAGTAGAGGGTCCAAAGTTAAAAAAAAGAAATTATTTTCATTCGACTCTCCTGAAATTTTCAATATAGATAGCTATTTTCTCGACGAAAAAACTCCACTCCAAGTTATTTCTAAAATTTATGGTATGTTCAAATCTACGGATGAGGCCACTTGAAAAAAATTTTTTGTCTGAAATTTGGATGATGTGTTCCTAAATCTATTAAATACATAAACGTCTAATAGACTTTTGCTAACAGAGTTATGTGAAACTGACCAACTATCGGAAAATTTTTTTTTATTAAAAAAACCACCTTTCTGGAGAAAATATATTTATAAACAAAATTATATTTACTACGTTTATAAGGTTTGGTGTACTTATAAAAGAGTGTTGGCGCTATAAATTCCTGTTTATATTTTATTCGCTCCGATTATTTTTTTCCGAGATATGACCCCTCAAAAAAGGTCCATTTTTTTTTACCAATTTTCAAAAATTCCAATACTTTGAGAGGCTATATTTTTCTTCAAAAAAATAGCATTTAATATAAGCAGCATCCGCAATCTTTATTCTAAATTGCAGTTGGCTAACTTTCACCTCTCTTACTTTTACCCAAAACTCAAATTGCTGCTCGAGAGTTACTAATTTAGAGTCTATAAAAATTTCTACCTTAAGACTATCTTTCCAATCTATAACTTTATTCATTTTTCTGTTATTGATCTCCTGAATGAACTGACTATGCTAAATTCAAAGACTTTTTCTAAAATAATAACGACAAATTACTGAAGAGTTGACTCTTGTCAGCCACTTTGAAGAGGTGGTATAAAGGCTACTGATTAAATTCACGTAGTAATTCTGTTGATCAAAATTGAACAGAACATGAAAAGTATGTATGAATAAATTTTTTAGAATGTGAAAAGCATATGACTCATTGAGAATTAAGGGGTTCTTTATTTTCACATAAATTTTGTAGGAAGACTAGCAACTTCAGACTATCTCAATATGGTACCTTCTTCATTCTAGTCAACTCTACTGATTTTATAACATATATTTATTCTTTTTCTTTAAATCTGCTGGATGGGCATTGGGCCTGAAGGAAAGTTAAACAACGAGATACAATATTTGTTAAAAACGAAGCTTCCAAAACAAACTATGATGTAAAAACTCGTAAGATGAAATTAGAACAACTGAAGTTAAAAATTAACAAACAAATGAAAGCCCAAAATTGAATATTTTAGAAGCCTCAATACAGATATCAAAGTTCATTATACTTCAGTCTATTTAATCACTCATTTTTTCTTCTGTGATATTATACGAAATTTAAAAATCAATTTCAAATATCAAATCTTATTTATATTAACACATGGTTAAAAGGATGAAAAGTTTTAAGTTTATCAGATTTAAATAGGCCAAGTCTTAACCCATACGGAATTTATGAAATAGATGTGAAAGTAGCAATAATAATAATAATAATAATAATAATAATAATAATAATAATAATAATAATAATAATAATAATAATAATAATAATAATAATAATAATAATAATAAAAATAACATTTATAATAAAAATAATAATATGAGAGATAATTTTAATTGAAGAACACAAGTTTTTTTAAATAATAAAGAATACTAAAAGCTCTAGTAAGAGTCAAAGAATGATTGATAAAAAAATATAATATAAAAATAATATATAATATATATATATATATATATATATATATATATATATATATATATATATATATATATATATATATATATATATATATATATATATATATATATATATATATATATATATATATATATATATATATATATATATATATAAAAATATTAATAAAATTAGAGTTTGTCGAAACTCTCAAAGGTCAAAATAAAAAAGAAAATTTTAAAAAATATAAAAATTTAATTTATTCTTTGATAAATTTTGTAACAAAAATTAATGCTTAATATTTAAACAACGTTTAATTATATAATTTTTTTCTTTTCTATATATATATATATATATATATATATATATATATATATATATATATATATATATATATATATATATATATATATATATATATATATATATATATATATATATATATATATATATATATATATATATATATATATCCACTCGTTGCATATACGAGTAACAATTATTTAAAATTACACACACTATATAATATATATATATATATATATATATATATATATATATATATATATATATATATATATATATATATATATATATATATATATATATATATATATATATATATATATATATATATATATATATATATATATATATATATATATATATATATATATATATATATATATATATATATATATATATATATATATATATATATATATATATATATATATGCATAAAATACTAAAGAAAAAACATAATTCCACACTCCAATATTTTCATACATGAAGGATTTGTGGAAGTTAAAAATTTACATAAATTAGTTGGATAAACTACCCTGCCATGATGAAGAATATTCCTTTCACCACTTTTGATAGTGCGATTAATTAAAAAATTACCATTCGATTTGACAACGAGGAACATATCGTTTGAATTAGAATTAAATTTACAATTCATTTCACATCTACTGAACTTATTATACCCTCCCAATTTGTTTATATTTTCAAAGTTTTTTTCAACAACCAAAATGTCCTGAGAATTTCCACGTTGAATATCCTTATAGAAGTAGGAGCTCTTGTAGGATGGTCCACATTCACCTGTACAAAGTTTAATGAATTGGGTAGACAGGTGTTTATCCCCCATCTCAAAACACACCATTCGACCCACCATTTTATCGTTGCACGATATTTTGATAAAAGTTTGAAAGCTGTTGTTTCCTACACACTCCTTCAAATCGTCAAACTGAAATATATATATATATATATATATATATATATATATATATATATATATATATATATATATATATATATATATATATATATATATATATATATATATATATATATATATATGTGTGTGTGTGTGTGTGTGTGTGTGTGTGTGTGTCAGAGTTGGGGATTTTTTCGAATTTTTTATATATGAATCAAATTTTAAAAAT
>SEYY01021308.1:0-5000 GCA_009176605.1 Armadillidium nasatum | reverse complement strand
AGACGAAAAGCCCTAGACTCCACTTTCCCAAGAAGAGCTGTATGAGTGGAATCTCCCCAGATGTGTGTTGCATATTCCATACAGGGGAGAACAACACACCTATGGAGAGCAAGCAACTGGAGTGGCGTAAAGTAATTCTGAAGGCCCTCAGAACACCCTCTTAGAGGTTTTTTTTAGAAAAAGAAGTAAAGTGATCTTTCAAGAAAGATCACGAGAAAAAGAAACATCGAGAATATTAAGAACAGATGAAGGTTTGAATTTTGTGTTTTCGAAGAAGATAAGTTGTGTGTAAGATTGTGATGAGTGGAGTGATGAAGGAACTGAATTTTTGAGGCATTGAAAACAACCACGTTTTCTCTGCTCCAATTAGAAATATATGAAAAATCAGAGGTTAGTTGCTCCAAGGCTACCCTTCTCGAGTCTATCAACTGTTGTTGAGAAGGACGTTTATAAAACTGGAAGGAGTAATGAAGGGTGGAGTCATCAGAATAGGAGTTGATATTAGATGAGGTAAAAGAGAGAAGTTCATTAATTTTAAACCAGAAAAAGTGTTGGGGATAGGACAGAACCTTGAGGAACACCGCTATTGATAGATTTAAAGGAAGAACGGGCCTGTCCACAACAGCTGCTATAGAACGACCGGAAAGGAAATTAGAGAGAGATGGTTCGATACCGACTGAGGGAAGTTTAGAAATCAAAGCTTTATGCCAGACTCTTTCGAAGGCTTTTAATATGTACAGCACAATAGCAAAGGATTCACCGAAGTGCCGAAGAGAATAGGACGAAGAGTCAGAGAGAAACGAAAGAAGATCAAAAAATAGAGCGTTTCTTACGAAATCTATACTGGCGATCAGGGATAAGGTTAGAAGAATTGACATATTTCCAAATCTTCCTGTTAAGGATGGATTCGAAAACTTTAGAAAGAATGGAGGTCAAAGAAATTGGACGGTAGTTAGAGGGTTGAGAGGGGTCCCGCACGTTTCCAACAAGAAGAGAAGATTGAAGTAGAAAGACAAAAACGAAACATTCAAAAAAAAAATAGTTTACCAAGGCAGGGTGCAAGCTCGGAAGCACAAGTTTTGAGAACCACAAGAGGAATACCATCGGGACCATACTCCTTCTTAGTATTAAGGTCAGAGAGAGCAGAAATGACGTCTTTAGAAGAGATTCAAATTACAGCATAAATGTATTGAAGGAACAGATAAAGCTCCGGAATCGTCAAAGGTTGAATTAAAAGCAAACGATTGAGCGAATAGTTCAGCTTTGGAAGAGGGTAAAGCAGCAGTTGTACAGTCGGAAGATACGAAAGGAGGGAAAGAGGAAAAAGCAAAGTTGACATTTTCCGCAAAATGCCAGAAAGAACGTGAAGAAGAGGAACCAGAAAGATTATTGCATTTTCTACGGAGAAAAGAGTTTTTAGTGTTACGAAGGATAGATTTTGCGCGATTCCATGATGAAAAATAAATTACGTGAGTTTCTTCAGTTTGAAGACTTTGGTAATCTTCGAAGGCAGCATCCCTGAGGCGAATAGCGCCCTATATATATATATATATATATATATATATATATATATATATATATATATATATATATATATATATATATATATATATATATATATATATATATATATATATATATATATATATATATATATTTATATAGAGTTTGAATTCTGCTTGAAATAAAGAATATTGAAGAGAATTCCACAAAACAGACGTGGCTGTAAAGAAGGAATTAACGACAAAGGACAAGCCTCAAGTTGCCTTTTGTTCAAACAAAATTCATATGTAGACATTGAAACATTCTTATAAAGCGAGGACGTCGTAAAATTGGAGGTTTACAAAGGGTTCAATTCCCTCGAGCATTTGCAGCTGTGGCACGTATAGAAAAGAGACAAAGCTAAAAGGTCAGGTAACAAATACAAAGAGTCAAGGGAATTGGAAACAACTAAACTATTCATAAATCTTTTAACTTTTTATTCGACTTTTTCTAAAAGAATACTGAAACCTGAGCCATCTCTGATATGAAAGCAGTACTCCGTACAAGGGCGGGTGAGACCCTTGTATAATTAAAAAAGATTTGAGTTCTTGATACCATTTCTAAATATTTCAGAAACCGAAGGCTCTATATATCTAGCAGACACATAACTAGGAACCTTTTTCAGTGTGAATGCCAGGAGGTCTGGGTGGACTTGTTTATTAAGTATAATACTCCATTGGCCAGCTCAGCGGACGTGGAGAATTTGTTTAGTCAAGGTCTGACATTCTAAGACCAAAGAGGGCAACTATGGCCTCCAGCAATTTTGAAAAATTTATCTTTATGAAAGGGAATATGACTCTGTTCAGAATATAAGAGGAGAGCTACGAAGAGTAAAAGATCATAGATAATTGAATAAATAAGATTAAAATCTTTCTCATTTTTGGTTATATATTTGCATCTTTCAAATAAAATTTAAATATAATTCATCTTTACATACTTGCGGTTTTTTTTCCTCCTAAATTTGCGCTTTAAAAATTTTTTGATTTGCGGATATGTGCGCTTTTGCGTTTGCGGACTAGATTTTTGGATAAATGTCCGTTTTTGCTCTTGCGCACTAAGTTTTTCCAATTTCCAAATTTGCGCTCTCACCTCTCATATATATATATATATATATATATATATATATATATATATATATATATATATATATATATATATATATATATATATATATATATATATATATATATATATATATATATATATATATATATATATATATATATATATATATATAATTAAAGGATTTACTCCACTTTTCCCTGCTGTGAAAGATTAGTTTTAAAATAAAGACATTAAAATTTCATAATCTTTTATCAAAGTATAAGAAAAGTATATTAATTAAAAAGGAACCTCCAGACAGTAGCAAAAATAGATTCAGAACTGAGAAAATTTACTTTCATTCAAATTGCTAATACTTTTTGAGTAAGTAGTGGATTTTTTCATTTTTCTCTTTTCTGAAAGAGTAGTTTTATAATTAAAACATTAAAATTTGATAACTTTTTATTTCCTATATTTCTAGCTATTAACGAAAATATGTTTCTTCTATGGACAGCTGATACATTCTTTGTGTTGCAAATATTAAATTATTTGAAGTTTCTCTAACTTTCTTAATAATTAGTGTATATTTTTCTTGTATTCATGTTGTTAAAGATTGTTCTCTCAACAAAAATATAATAAAATTGCATAGAATTTCGTTATTTATATTTTGTGTTTTAAGTGAAAAAATATCACTATGAAATATGTCAGAAACAGACACAGCAGAGAGGAAATTTGTTATTTTAACTTTATTTGTTTTTGGCTGTTGTTCAAATATTAATGAGAGTCAGATCTAAATAGTTATAACAAAATTAAAATTCTACTATCTTTCGTTATTTACATTTGTAGTTATATATGAAAATCTAACCCTTCCCTTAATTAAATTTAGACATGAGAATCCATGAGGAGCGGTTTCCGAAGTTAGCCCTTCATCCAATCCTCCGCTACTCTTTCATGACATGAGAGTTGGTGGTCTCTGATAATGGTAGTACAGACATGATTTTAAAAGCTTTGATCTTATACACAGTCTAATTCCTTCTTTAAGTAGAGGGTCCAATGTTAAAAAAAAAATTTATTTTCATTCGACTCTCCTGAAATTTTCAATATAGATAGCTATTTTCTCGACGAAAAAACTCCACTCCAAGTTATTTCTAAAATTTATGGTGTGTTCAAATCTACGATGAGGCCACTTGAAAAAAAATTTTTGTCTGAAATTTGGATGATGTGTTCCTAAATCTATTAAATACATAAACGTCTAATAGACTTTTGCTAACAGAGTTATGTGAAACTGACCAACTATCGGAAAATGTTTTTTTTTTTTATTAAAAAATCCACCTTTCTGGAGAAAATATATTTATAAACAAAATTATATTTACTACGTTTATAAGGTTTGGTGTACTTATAAGAAGAGTGTTGGCGCTATAAATTCCTGTTTATATTTTATTCGCTCCGATTAGTTTTTTCCGAGATATGACCCCTCAAAAAAGGTCCATTTTTTTTTACCAATTTTCAAAAATTCCAATACTTTGAGAGGCTATATTTTTCTTCAAACAAATAGCATTTAATATAAGCAGCATCCTGCAATCTTTATTCTAAATTGCAGTTGGCTAACTTTCACCTCTCTTACTTTTACCCAAAACTCAAATCGCTGCTCGAGAGTTACTAATTTAGAGTCTATAAAATTTTCTACCTTAAGGCTATCTTTCCAATCTATAACTTTATTCATTTTTCTGTTATTTATCTCCTGAATGAACTGACTATGCTAAATTCAAAGACTTTTTCTAAAATAATAACGACAAATTACTGAAGAGTTAGACTCTTGTCAGCCACTTTGAAGAGGTGGTATAAAGGCTACTGATTAAATTCACGTAGTAATTCTGTTGATCAAAATTGAACAGAACATGAAAAGTATGTATGAATAAATTTTTTAGAATGTGAAAAGCATTTGACTCATTGAGAATTAAGGGGTTCTTTATTTTCACATAAATTTTGTAGGAAGACTAGCAACTTCAGATTATCTCAATATGGTAAATTCTTCATTCTAGTCAACTCTACTGATTTTATAATATATATTTAATCTTTTTCTTTAAATCTGCTGGATGGGCGTTGGGCCTGAAGGAAAGTTAAACAACGAGATACAATATTAAGGCAACATTATCAGACATCTAAAAAAATAATTACAATGTTAAAACAAGGAAATATAGTTTTAACATGCATGGAAAGGTACCAATACATTTTAAGAATTGTTAAAGATATAAGTGCACATTAGTTTCTAAGGAATTACAAAGATGGTAATGAATATTCTTGATATAGCTACATAACAGTAAGACTATGATATGAACTTAAGTTAAACTAATATAATGTTCAGTAAACACATAGCTCCTCAAGAAATAATGATCAACAAATCCATGCTATAATAA
>SEYY01021307.1:72500-105509 GCA_009176605.1 Armadillidium nasatum | reverse complement strand
ATCCCTAAAATTACTTTTTTGAAATTAGAAAACATTCCAGTTTTCCATTTATTATTCATTAAAACATTTACTCTATATTCTAAACCAAGCTTACGCGGGATTTTTCTCTTCCCGCCTCTTTCAGGGTTGTTAAATAAGAGAGCCTGTTTCAATAATTATCTTCCTGATTTCAGTCCTGTGTTGGTTGGTTATCGCTTCTGTTTTCTTTGCTCCATTTTTCTACTTTGTAGTTAATATCTCTGCATGAAGTCGATTTTTTCAAATAGTGATTGATTGTGTTGTCAATATTGTACTTGCCTTTGTCTCTATTAAAGTTACGTTTATTTTTTATTAAAAAGGACTCGTAAAATTTTTTGTAATTTTGGTTATTAATATACTTAATCACTTTAAATTTGTTTTGTTTAATTAGATGGTTTTGGGTTTCCATATGTGAAATTAATGGTGAAGTTCTATTGTAAGTCCGCAAATCATATGAGTGCTGGTAGTTTCTTCTGACGAGGTCACCTGTTTCTCCGAAATAGCTATCTTCACACGTTTCACACGGAATACCGTATATTCCTGACTGGATGTTTCTATTTATGTTCGGTTTTAATTGTTTTTTTAACGTGTTGTTGTATTTAGTTATTATATTTAGGTTATCTATTTTTAAGTTTAAACAGGAATTTAGTACTAATGTATTGTTATGATTAATAAATTTTCCTTTATTGTTGTTTAAGTTATTTTCCTTATTTATATGTATTTTTTTGGCTTTGTTTATGCTTTTATAGATAATGTTTATGGGGTATGCTAATTTTTTAAAAATTTCGATGTTCGATTTTATTTCAGTATCTAGTTTATTTCTACTGCATATTCTTAAAGCTCTTAGTGTTAAGGTGATAATGACACCCATTTTTATTTTTTGATTGTGGTTAGAATACCAGTGTATGTAATTTGGATTATGGGTTGGTTTTTTGTATATAGAAAATTCCATTTGGGGGGGAGTTTTCCAGTCGATTAATATATATCTAAAAACGGATTGTATTGTTTTTGGAGTATTCTATAGTAAATTTTATGGTAGGAGTAATATTATTGATGTATTGATGAAAGTCCCTAATATTGAAGCACTTAGGGTATATGAATAGTACGTCGTCCACGTATCGAAGCCATTTGCAACTATTATATTCCGGGTATTTTTGTATATATTGTTTTTCGATCAGTTCTAGGAAAAGGCAGCTTATTATCGGTGACAGGGGAGAGCCCATGCTAAGTCCGCTTTTTTGTGTGTAGTATTGCTCATTGAATGTAAAGTGAGAATGTTCAGTTATAAGTTTGATCAGTTCTTTAATAGAGTTATATGGTATTTCAAAATTCACATTATTTTCCATGATGTATTTTTCTAGTAAATCCAAAGCTATGTCAACAGGAACATTGGTGAATAATGCTGTGACGTCGAAACTAAGCATATCATAGTCGGTCATATTTTGGTTTTGAATTTTTTTCCTGAGTTCTTGTGAATTTTTTAGATGAGATGATGATATTTCTCCTAGTAGTGGGCGTAATAATGATGCTATCCATTTGGATAGATTATATGTGATACAATTTACATTGGATATTATTGGGCGTAATGGTATATTGTTTTTATGGGTTTTTGGTATACCATAGAATTGAGCTAATTGACTGTTATATGATTTTAGTTTATTGAAAATTTATTTAGTTTATTTAGTTTAGCGCAATTCTATGGCATACCAAAAATAAAAACAATATACCATTACGCCCAATAATATCCAATGTAAATTGCATCACATATAATCTATCCAAATGGATAGCATCATTATTACGCCCACTACTAGGAGAAATATCATCATCTCATCTAAAAAATTCACAAGAACTCAGGAAAAAAATTCAAAACCAAAATATGACCGACTATGATATGCTTAGTTTCGACGTCACAGCATTATTCACCAATGTTCCTGTTGACATAGCTTTGGATTTACTAGAAAAATACATCATGGAAAATAATGTGAATTTTGAAATACCATATAACTCTATTAAAAAACTGATCAAACTTATAACTGAACATTCTCACTTTACATTCAATGAGCAATACTACACACAAAAAAGCGGACTTAGCATGGGCTCTCCCCTGTCACCGATAATAAGCTGCCTCTTCCTAGAACTGATTGAAAAACAATATATACAAAAATACCCGGAATATAATAGTTGCAAATGGCTTCGATACGTGGACGACATATTATTCATATACCCTAAGAGCTTCAATATTAGGGACTTTCATCAATACATCAATAATATTACTCCTACCATAAAATTTACTATAGAATACTCCAAAAATAATACAATCCCGTTTTTAGATATATTAATCGACTGGAAAACTCCCCCCCAAATGGAATTCTCTATATATAAAAAACCAACCAATAATCCAAACTATATACACTGGTATTCTAACCACAATCAAAAAATAAAAATGGGTGTCATCATCACATTGATATTAAGAGCACTAAGATTGTGCAGTAAAAACAAACTAGATGCAGAAATTAAATCAAACGTAGAAATTTTCAAAAAATTAGCTTACCCCATTAACGTAATTTACAAAAGCATAAACAAAGCCAAAAAAATACATATAAATAAGGAAAATAACTTAAACAACAATAAAGGAAAATTTATTAATCATAACAATACATTAGTACTAAATTCCTGTTTAAACTTAAAAATAGATAACCTAAATATAATAACTAAATACAACAACACGTTAAAAAAACAATTAAAACCGAACATAAATAGAAACATCCAGTCAGGAATATACGGTATTCCGTGTGAAACGTGTGAAGATAGCTATTTCGGAGAAACCGGTGACCTCGTCAGAAGAAACTACCAGCACTCATATGATTTGCGGACTTACAATAGAACTTCACCATTAATTTCACATATGGAAACCCAAAACCATCTAATTAAACAAAATAAATTTAAAGTGATTAAGTATATTAATAACCAAAATTACAAAAAATTTTACGAGTCCTTTTTAATAAAAAATAAACGTAACTTTAATAGAGACAAAGGCAAGTACAATATTGACAACACAATCAATCACTATTTGAAAAAATCGACTTCATGCAGAGATATTAACTACAAAGTAGAAAAATGGAGCAAAGAAAACAGAAGCGATAACCAACCAACACAGGACTGAAATCAGGAAGATAATTATTGAAACAGGCTCTCTTATTTAACAACCCTGAAAGAGGCGGGAGGAGAAGAATATCCCGCGAAAGCTTGGTTTTAAAATAGAGTAAATGTTTTAAATAAATAATAAATGTGAAACTGGAATGTTTTCTAATTTCAAAAAGTAATTTTAGGGATAAATTAAAAAACTAAATAAATATATAAAGTGTGTTAAACATTTAGCACTAAAAATGGCCGGGTCTAGATTATATATATATATATATATATATATATATATATATATATATATATATATATATATAACTTGGTTCTTTTCGCTTCTAATTTAACTTTGGATTTTCTGGTACTTTTACTAGTTCACCTCCACTTTCCAAGTAATTTATAAATCATATAATTTGTTGAGATGTTATTTCAACGCTTTGAATATAATGAACAAGGTTCTAAAATTTTCATCCATGATTCTCAGCATTTACTTCTTAGTTCTCACCCTCCCTTTGTAGAATTGGGCAAATTCTTGTTCTTTCGGAAAAATTTATTAGCTCTTTTTTTAGCTTGTTTTATAAATGAGGACCCCCCTCCCCCCTTTTATTTAGCCAGTCAACTTCTGTCATAATTAAAATTTTTTCTTCAAAATTATTTGAACATTTGCTTAAGAGATACGGGATTATATGGACAAAAATACTTTAATTTATAAATACTATAAATATGCTTTTTACCACTACAAACGTTCTAAAACCTGTTTAATTACCTAATTACCATAAATTAAAATATTTATTAAAAATTAAATACAGTAAAAAAAAAAAAAATCTGTGTGGGTGAATCTTAAAATTATTTAAAAGTTGAATCATTTTGATTGTTATATGCAAGTTATCTGTTTTTTATATTTGTATATATATATATATATATATATATATATATATATATATATATATATATATATATATATATATTATATATATATATATATATATTTGTATATATATATATATGTGTGTGTTTTTGTCTTTTGTGTCCAACACAGCTGTCTTGTTTTACTCTACGTTATTTAATTTTATATTATTTTTTTGAGGGCATTTCTAAATTAGTGTGCTTGCATGTTAAAGGAATTTTGAAATCCTTGATATTCATCCTTCAGGAGTGAATTTAATTTTGAATCTTCATATATGACTTAAAATATACTCAGGAGTTAATTTATTATTAAAGATTAATTCTTTTTACTCTACTTCATTCTTCTCTTAGCCATTGTAAGTTTCAAATTAGGGAGCAAGTTCAGCAGGTTAAATCTGTATCAATATCTATTAATTCAACTTATAGGACAGGAAATGCTGAAAACTATTGAATATCTATATTGAGATCCTTTGTCCTTATATCACTGCTCCAATCAGAGCTCACATAATTCTTTTCTTATAAAATCTATCTGCATGAAAACTTCTCTGCAAGTCAGTGTTATTCTTTTTAAAACATTGAAGTAGTGTTTAGCAGCAGTTAAATGTGTACTAGTTCATCTAACGGTTTGTCAGACAATGCAGGAAGCTGAACTTTCCTTCGCGGATACGGTGACACATTTGCGGGTAAAATGTTAAATAACTTTGACTTCTATCTCTAATCTATATTATAAAATAAATAAAATAATCTTAACAATTCTCAATGGCACAAAGAATAGATTTTTATAAATGATTCTTACAATAAAATCAAAATAAATCGCTATTAGAAAGTGATATTCTTTTGATACTTAGTCTTTGCTTATATTTTCAGTAATAGCTTCGAGTAATAATTTATATAATGACTTTTTAGTTATTTAAACAAGTATAAGACGCACGTCTGTCGATAGACTGTGTCGATCAGATTCAGTTGACCTCATTTCAACTATATGAATATGGCCATTGTGTCCCATATATCTTGCCTCTTCTTCAAATAGATGTGAGAATGCTTGTTTTTTTCCTACTAATCTATTCTCCAATTGTTATGATGACTTCCTTAATTAAAGAATATTGGCTTGTTACCAAATGTTATCTTTTTAATTTTTTTTTATTCTCCTGTACTGATTTTCAAGATTTTGGAAAATTAACTTCTCTTTCACTAGGTATATTGAAAGCATTTGTAGAATATTTAAAAGTTCTTATTTTCAAACTAAACTAACCTTTTTTTCCTCTCTTGAAATTTTAGTACTTATGTTGTTATAGACAACCATCATTCCCCTTTTAAATTGCCAGTGGTGTTTATATGGTTCTTAATCTCGAATACACTCCAAACTCGATTTTCTGCTTAACATTGATTTTTAATTCTTTCTCACATACACAGATAAGTTAGCCTTTTACTATTCTTGTTCGTCAGGAAATTACAACTCCTGAGAAAGTCTTGGCCTCTAATCAAAGTAAGATCTTTGTTGCATTTTTCATTATTTCCAAGGCAATTCTTCTTTCCTTCTAAACTACATATATCAGTGGAATATATATATATTCTTTAAATACAACCTTTAAATATAATTCCAGAATTTTGATGGAGTAATCATTTTATGATCGATCTTTTTTGAAAAGGTCATATGGCCCTATTCTGTCACTTGTTCTATACATAATGATTGTCCCCTTATGAAAAATTCATCGCAAAGAAAACTGGTTATGGGTATAAAGCTTATCAACTTATCATCTTTTTCATTTTTCACCTACACTAATGGAAAAAATTTTCAAAAACTGTATATCGAGACATTTTGGTTCTTAGTCATCAATTTTGAGTGATATTTCCCCTCTTCTTCCCTTCCATTCTTTACTTACTTCCTTACATCCATGTGAAGAGTTTAAGTTGAAGTATAGCGTATCAAAAAGTGGGAAGTCATTTATAATTAACATTTAATTAATCTTAAACAGGATATAGGTGCTGGAAAAGGAAAATATTACGCAGTGAATTTTCCCCTTCGTGATGGGATTGACGATGATAGTTTTGAAAGCATCTTTGTTCCTATATTGACGAAGGTAAGTGATTATATATATATATATATATATATATATATATATATATATATATATATATATATATATATATATATATATATATATATATATATATATATATATATATATATATATATATATATATATATATATATATATATATATATATATATATATATATATATATATATAATTATAATAATTTTGTTATATATGTTATTAAATACACATTGAAAAAATTTAAAATTTTAAAGCCAGACATTAAGACCAAAAAATTTTCAAGCGTTTGAAATACCCTAAAACTTTGGTTAGGTAAAAAAAAATTCTGTAATTAATAATTCTGAAAACTTACTTGAGGCATTGAAAAGGAGATATGGTTTAGTAGTTTTTAAAAGCATAATCAGAATGCAGGACGATGACCCAGCCCATCATGCATTCTATAAATTTGTCTCCAACAAGCTCTCATTTGCAGGTAGCTGTTAAACGGATTGTTTAATATGTAAACCGTATTAAAATTTATTAAATTCTTCACATTTTCACCCTTCATTTTCATCATATAGGTCTAACTATGCTTGTGTTACTAAACTTTTGCTCGGTGCTGCTTAAAGCGCCGGATAGCGCTGATACACTAAGAAAGTTGACTATTCAACTTAGAATATTTTCCTCTATTTTCCAACTATCGAGAGAATCGACATCACTTGTAGCTCTTATTTTCGTTAGGTTATAAATGAAGCAACTTTAATTTTGTCTTTTGTTCATCTTCAATTAGCATCGTCGATTACATTAAAATTAAAAAATTTTTTTTCCATTTGATGACAAAAGCTAAATGTTTGCACTTATTTCTTGCGAATGTGTTTGTGGACGTGGATCATCAAACTATACAATTCATCCTTGATAATTTTGCTCGGATGTGAACAGTGAAAATGCAGTTCTTTAAAACTTTGTGAATATAAAAGTTTGATATCTGTGAAATCGTTATTTATATATATATATATATATATATATATATATATATATATATATATATATATATATATATATATATATATATATATATATATATATATATATATATATATATATATATATATATATATATATATATATATATATATATATATATATATATATATATATATATATATATATATATATATATATATATATATATATATATATATATATATATATAAAATACTGGTTTTTAAAAAGGATTCAACCCTCTGTTGCTTGTGTATATATATTTAAACCTAGCCAAAGATGCATAAGAGTCAGGTGAAAATTATTTGTAGCGTTACGAATTTTTCATGAATTATAAAACAGATTTTGAGGTATACAATCCAACACCTCATTTTTCATTTGCATCAACAAAAGAACCAAACCAACGACAGTACCGGAAAAGTATTTCATTGCAATTGGGTTGGGCCAAATTAGTTTATCAAACTTGATTCTATGTACTTTATATTCACTTTAATTAGTTATAGTTAAATTACTTATCAAAGGCTGTCAGTATTTACGTGTTTATTTTTCCAGGGAAACTTTATTTAAAATGATCTGGAGACTTTCCTCCATATGTGTATATCATTATTTAGACTTAGAGATTGGCATGTAGCAGGTTTGTTAGTATTATTAGTGTTTTATTTTATTTATTTTTTTTTTTGAATCGTACATTATACATCCATAGAAACCGTATTTTGCTCTCTCGGATACCTAAAATTTATTTAGTATACTTGCATTTTATACAATTCAAACAAGAGTATTTTCATTGACTATTTTTTATGCCACTAAAGCATGTAACTTAACTCCCATTATTTTAAGACTGCTTCTTTTCCATAAAAAATTTTTTTTACCTTTGTTATAATCAAAATTTATTTCGCAAGGTTATGGAAACTTATCAGCCATCAGCAATAGTACTGCAGTGTGGTGCAGATTCTCTATCTGGCGATAGACTAGGCTGTTTTAATCTCACCCTAAAAGGTAAGTTGTTTTTTTTTTTTTTAAATATTGAACAGTTTAAGGTCACTTTCATTGCAAATTCATGTTTATAATATTTTTATTGTGTGTTTCACATAGGTCATGCGAAATGTGTGGAATTCGTCAAAAAATATAATCTTCCTCTACTGTTATTGGGTGGTGGTGGCTATACCATTAGAAATGTAGCTAGATGTTGGACTTACGAAACGGCAGTAGCCTTGAACACAGATATTGCTAATGAACTCCCTTATAACGACTATTTTGAATACTTTGGTCCAGATTTCAAACTTCACATTAGTCCTTCAAATATGGCAAACCAAAATACGTCAGATTATTTGGACAAAATAAAGACTAGGTTGTTTGAAAATTTGAGGATGTTGCCTCATGCCCCTTGTGTTCAAAGTATTGGTAAGTAGATACAATTATCGTAAGATTTTATTTTGTTTTTATTTGAAAAGAGATGAAAAGATATTACAAAAAGTTTTTTGTGATATCTTACCTATTCGTGTTTAATATTGATATTAAAAAGGATATTTATAAATATTTATATCAAAGATGTTATGATTTAAATCAAGTATTGTTTCTATATGTATTTTTATCTATTTATTTATTTTGATTTTGCAATCATTATTTAATATCCTTCATAAAATTATAACTTTATAAGAAACTTAAATACTATTCTGCAAGGGTTAATTGAAAAAAGAAAATATATGTAATTATACAACAAAGCATTGAGTAAGTTTAGTACTTTTTGTGGCTTTATTATTGAAAATAAGAAAAAGTTATAATACAATCATATATGAAGTTGCCTAAATTATATCATTCTAAAATGTTTTGTAGAAAAAACCGAAGTCTAATTTAATACAAGCACATATGGACAAATTGCAAAATGACAAAACGTTGTAACATTGGTTAATTTGGAATATTGTGATTTTCTATTGAAGTTAGAACTGTGACTAGCATATATTACGCTTATTTATTAAAAATTAATTACTAGGGGAATGCTAAAAAGTTAAGCAAATAAGGAATTAAGGAGTCGGTTTTAGATGCGGCTGTATTTAAAGCTCAAAAATAGCTAGTTTTCAACCCTTATTGTCAAGGTTGTCAAAGGTAATTTTTACCACCTTAGTTTTCTCCGGGAGAAAAGGTCGTCGGTAATATTGGAAAAAACCTCAATGATAAAATTAGAGCCAACTTTTATCTATTAAATTTGGGTACTTTTATTACACCTGGAGTATTTCGTTTACTGCTTGCCTGCTACATTGAATTCGATAATGAATATTAGCTGATTATGTAATATAATTTTAATATTATTATATCAAGCTAATGTTATAATTAGGTTGCAGAACAATAAAATTATTTTATTACTTGACAAGTTGACAGACTTGTACACAAGTTGTAGTTACTAGTTAGCCCAGCATTATAATTTTCTTATTTCATAAATTTTTTTTGTCATGTTTTTCTATTGGGCAATGTTTATTTATTTATTTATTTATTATTTTACAGAACTGTGTTAATATCATGCAGCAATGGACTAATAGTAGTATGATACAGTATTAAACTACTATCAGTCTATACACTGCAGGAGATTAACAAAGTTTCGTAAAATAAAAAAAAATAAAAAATAAATATTGCCCAATAAAAAACTAGTGCAAAAAATTTATAACAAAATTATAACACCTGGCTAGCTAGTAACTACAGCCTACAGTCTACACGGTACAAGTCTGTCATCTTGTCAAGTCATAATATAATTTTATTATTTAATCACCTAAATATAATTTTAGCTTGATATGATATTATAATTTTAATGTCTGCTAATATTAATTATCTAATGTAGCAGGCTAGCAGGAAACTGAATACACCCAGTATAATAATAGTACCTAGATATGATAAGTAAAAGTTCCCCTAATTTTATCATAGATTTTTTTCCAGTTTTTCCCGGGAAAAAGGTTGAAAAAGTTTTTCACAAACCCTGCTTTTAAGGTGTTCATTTTATAGCATTTGTATTCCATAAGATTCAGACTTCTTGTTAATTCTATAAAAATTCATTTTAAATTTTAAAATTTTCAGCGATCCCTGAAGATGGCGTTGCCGAAGATAGTGAAGATGAAGACAAAGAGAGTCCTGACGAGCGTATTTCAATAAGAGCTTCGGATAAAAGAATAGCTCCACAGAATGAGTATTCTGACTCCGAGGACGAAGGAGATAATCGGCGAGAGGAGAGATCCTTTAAACCTACGAAGAAAAAGACCAAAACGGAAGACGGAACGGCAGTCATTCCGGCCATGATGAGTGACGACAAGAAGGACATGTCTCTAACCCAGCCAAAAGAAGAGAAAAATAATTCTTCAATGACAGAGACCAAGATGGAAACGTGAAAAAGGGCGAGTCGGAGAGAAGTGCTTCAAACTAATCTTTCATGAATTGAACAAAGTAGTATATATATATATATATATATATATATATATATATATATATATATATATATATATATATATATATATATATATATATATATATATATATATATATATATATATATATATATATATATATATATATATATATATATATATATATATATATATATATATATATATATATATATATATATATATATATCCTGGAGATATTATTATTAACTAAAAGAACCAATGTTTTGACATTATTATTATTATTATTATTTATTTATTATTTGTATATTATTATTATTAATTATATATTAAATATATAATATATATATATATATATATATATATATATATATATATATATATATATATATATATATATATATATATATATATATATATATATATATATATATATATATATATATATATATATATATATATATATATATATATATATATATCAGTTCCATTTGATTCTGGCATTACGTTCACTACTCATATTCCGTTAAATGAGTGGAAAAATGTAATAATTTTTTTTTTAAAATCATTGTCATTATTATCATTATCATCATTTATCAAAAGTATTATTTTTATTTTAGTCTCATGTGCTTTATTCGAAGTTATTATTATTATTATTATTATTATTAATTATTATTATTATTATTATTATTTATTATTATTTTTAAATATTTATTATTTATATATATATATATATATATATATATATATATATATATATATATATATATATATATATATATATATATATATATATATATATATATATATATATATATATATATATATATATATTATAATATATTTTTTTTTTTTTTTTTTTTTTTTTTTTTTTTTTACAGATAGTCATTGTTTTCTGCTTCCCTCCATTATTATTATTTTATTATTATTATTATTATTATTATTATTAGTTTAAGAAATTTTCTTGTTAACATTTAGTTCTTTTTTAGTTTCATTTTTTTTTTATAGATAAGTTTTGATACATTTTGGAACAGTTTATATGTATATATTTTAAAGATGGTTTCTGTAATTTTTAATACTCCTTTTTGAAATGAAATTGACCGTTTTTAAATGGATTAAAAAGACTGAGCTTAATTTTAGTTTGCTTAATTCATTTTTGGTTTGAAAGGTTTTATGGTTTAATGTTAAAAAATATTATTTTTCTTTTAATTTAAATTCTCCATTAATATAGTTAATTTTGAACTGGAAAAGAATACCTATTATTAAGTTCTTCATAGATATTTTAAAAAAAAAAAAAAAAAAAAAATTTTTAAGTACCAGATGCAAAGTGAACTTTGAATTTTTTTATTTTACCTGAGGGAAGTGGAGTATATATATATATATATATATATATATATATATATATATATATATATATATATATATATATATATATATATATATATATATATATATATATATATATATATATATATATATATATATATATGAAAACAGGATACGCTGTGTATTTATCCAAATACTTATTTTTTTTAAGTACAAAATAATTTAAACATTTATTTTAATATCCTGAAATCTGAGGTATTATTTTCAAAAGTGTTCCACAAATTTATATTTCTACTAAAAGACAATCTTGTATTTTAAGAGATTTATTTTTTCCTTAGATCTAAAAGCTAAAAAAAAAAAAACTATTATCAAAGAAAAATGAAGAGTTTTTGAAAGTTCTTTGCTATATATATATATATATATATATATATATATATATATATATATATATATATATATATATATATATATATATATATATATATATATATATATATATATATATATATATATATATATATATATATATATATATATATATAAAACACACACACAGTCTACTTTCAGATGTGTTGTGATTTAACAAATTACAGAGTATCCAATTTGGAATTTCTTTGTCACTTGTATTCAGCATTCATCAAAAAAAAATTTCTTAATTAAAATATAATTTTCAGCATATACAAGCTTTCCAGCTTAATTTCCCAAAGTCTTAGTTTATGACAGTAAAAAATATTTGGAAATATTTAGAAACATTTTATTTATGGTGAGCAGTCTTCCACTGAAAGCATATAGTACACATGCTTAGAATATCCATACACATTTCATAGTCTACATTGTTTAGATTGTATCATTTTTTAAAAATTTATTCAGTGTAATGAATAGATCTTCAACTCTCAAATTAAGGTGGTCTTCACCAGAGTAATTTGTGTCGATATATCGAATCTCTTAATAATCAATTGAAGTAATCAAACGTTTTACCTTAAGCTTTATTTTAACTTGTCCATAGCGAATCGTCTTATGTGAGATCAATCTTAGTTCCCTTCATAAACAGTAGGCGAGGAAGTGGCAAATTCAGTAATAATTATAATTACCACTTATGGTACTACATTTGCTCATTTATTAAAATACAATTTCACAGGGATAAAAATCACATTTACTCCAGTAAAATTTAGGATAGAGAGAAAGAGATTACGTAAATAGCTTTATTAAACATTTCACTATCATTACGATATATAAATCTTTATTCTTTAAAATTTTGATAGAAAAACTAAGAATTGGTAAATAGGAAAATGACCTGTGACGAAGGTAACTTGAAGAATTTTACCTTTTAAAAACGGTAAAACTAAATTATATCAACTATCTCTACGCACACTAAAAAAAATTAACTACTACTACTAAGTAACGAAAATATATTCTTTTGAAATAAAAATAAAATCTTCCTAATCAAACTACATATAAAGAAAAATATAAACTTCTAAAATGAATATATAAAACATTTCAAATGACTTAAATATACAACACTAAATGGCCATAAGATGACAATAATTAAAACTCTCAATTAGTTGGTATGAAGCAGGGATAGAAGGAACAGAGGAAACCGCCCTTGAGTATTAACCACCTGAAAATCTTTACATTAACTTGCCATCGGTTCCTCACCAACTATCCTCTTTTGGAATAACTGAAAATTGGAGTACTTTTACTACATATATATATATATATATATATATATATATATATATATATATATATATATATATATATATATATATATATATATATATATATATATATATATATATATATATATATATATATCTTGTGTCATCTTATGGTTAAGTAAGTTTCTTTATTGGCAGTGATGTAAAAAACAAATGCTAATAACTCATCAAATAATACAATGAAAAAAAAAACATTGGTCTTTTCATCATTATTGTGAGGGGAAAATATATATATATATATATATATATATATATATATATATATATATATATATATATATATATATATATATATATATATATATATATATATATATATATATATATATATATATATATATATATATATATATATATATTAGGGACACAGAAAAAAAAACAATTCATTAATAAATGTGACAGACAAGTTTTCATGGTAACTATTTGTAATATTTAATACCAATAAAAATATCAAACATGTAAAAAAGGAATATGGAAAATGTAAACTACATGGTTGGGGTGGGGGGGGGGACTGGAACTGGTAAACTAATTAAATTTAAAAGTAATTTTAACGTACCAAAAATATTTTGTGGTCTTGTGATCTCCTGAACAGATTTTCCAACTTTATTTTTAATATAAAAGGAAATTTACTCTTAATTATTTTTTACTTATTAAATTTGAAACTATTTTCTACTTATTTCAAGTAATAAAATCTTCACAATTTTCGAAGCCTTTATACAATAAAATGACATCATATTTTCTCTCTCTTTTTCTCATTATATCTATACGAAACTACTGCATATATATATATATATATATATATATATATATATATATATATATATATATATATATATATATATATATATATATATATATATATATATATATATATATATATATATATATATATATATATATATATATATATATATATATATATATATATATATATATATATATATATATATATATATATATATATATATATATATATATATATATATATATATATATATATATATATATATATATATATATATATATATATATATATATATATATATATGGTAATAACACCTACAAAGCCATTTATTTAAAATTTTAGATTTAAACTAACCCATATATGAAGTTGGCTAAAAAGTTTAGGTAACAATCACTATATATATATATATATATATATATATATATATATATATATATATATATATATATATATATATATATATATATATATATATATATATATATATATATATATATATATATATATATATATATATATATATATATTGTAATAATAATAAAAATTCTGACTCTCTGACTACATAATAAAGGCCACGAACTTTTCTTTTCTTTTTCTTTTTTTTGTAATCGATCCTGATTTTATAGTACAAGCTGGATGGCAAGGAAGAGATTCACTATTAAATGTATAAAAATATTAAAATCACTACACTAAAGAATTAAAATTATCTTTTAATTAGGTCCTGACTTGAGGTTGGGCAATTAAAAGGGAATGTGATTCCGAGAGTTCGAATTTGTAATAGAATTATTTTTTATTTTTTTTTAAACACGGGCCGTCTAAAATTAACGATTTCAAGGTTTACTGGCATCAGATCTATTTTCCCTTAACTAATACATAAAAATTAATAATAATAATAATTTCACAATATTAAAACAGTAGCCAAAAATAATAATAATTTCATAATATTAAAACAGTAGCAATCTCAATAATAATAATATATAATCATCATCATAATCAAACACACTCCATTTAATAGCATACGTTGAAAAAAAATATAAACATTACTCTAATTTTATGACCAATAGTGTTTACAAAATCTGATCCTTGTCAGTATCTCACAATACAAGAAAAGCTTCAAATAAAAAAAAAAAAAAAAAAAAAAAAAAGATACAAATACACTGAAATGTGTGAGTCAATAATTCTAGAAGAGTGATTTTACTTCGTTAAACATTTAATGCCGTTATAAATTTGTGTTTAATATTTTAAATAGTAAATTAGTTATAAATGAAGAGGATCCAGAAGTCCACTTCGAAGGGATTTTTTCGTTTCAGACAGAGGTTGGTGCTACTTGTGGGCGGGGTGAGGTGCTTGTCTTCGCTGTTTGGTTAATTTGCCAATTTTGGAGCATCTGTGGGAAGGATAAATAATTCATACATTATTGTAAAAGCAAGATGTGCATCTCTGGACACTCATACATAGTTATACGAATATATAAGTTACAGAAAAACAACAAGAATAATAATTATTTTTTCTTGAATTCCTGTACAGGTGCAAGCACTGCTCATAAAAATGAGGCGATACTAGTGTGAAATTACGACACTAGGGTCTGAACCTAGAATGAACGAAAAAAAAGAGCTTCGATAATGGTGAGTTACAACTTATACAGAGCAAGAAGGCAAAAAGAACGTCGGATCGTAAATACGGAAATTCATCCAGAACGAATGACAAATTTTCCAGTGGAACGAAGTATTATGTAGGGAAGTACCTGCAACGTAGTGTCATCAAGGAGGACATCCTATCAAGATTTGGTATATTGTGAGAGACGTATAAACTCAAGCAAGAGGGTTATCCCTCGACATAAGGTACCCGTAGGTAGCATTAGTATGGGCAATTCTGAGGAGTGTCAGTGCCGCCTCCCGTTAGCGACTAAGGAGAACTGGGAGGGGCCAACTAGACACGCGATGTTTCACCGAACGGAGTTTAGCACCCAGTACGTCTACCCTCCAACAATTTTGCCATTCAGTCTGAAAATCCCTTTTGAGAGGTGCGTAGTAGTCCGTTGCTGGGAGAAGGTCCCATTGGAGTTCGAGAGAGAAATACGTGTTACCGGATTTCGGTGAAGAGGCAGCCAAAAGCGTACTCCATCGGTTAGTTTAATCCACACGTGAAAGGGAACCCAGCAAAATTGCAGAATTCTTACCAGCATGAAGGTTGTACAAGATGTGCTGAATGATAAGACACCATGGGATTTCGAGAGAATCGATTCTGAATAGCAAGAAGGGCACTTTGAGAATCGGAAAAGATAGTGAAGGAGTCTTCCCTGTGTAGTGACAAAATTCTGGAGACTACAAGCAACAGAACCACTAGCTCAGCTGTAAATAATGAGGAACACGTTGGTAGGGAGTGGGACACCGTGCAGTCAGGAAAGATGGCCGAAGCTCCTACAACCGTCTTTGGTCTTGGAGCCATCGGTAAAGACGGCAGTCGTACCAATGTGACTAGCAAGGTGGGAAGAAAAGTCAGCGCTAAGGAAGAAAGGGTGGTCCGCATATTTTGATAGTTACCAAGTCTCTTTACATAATAGGGAGAGAAGGTGACCATAGCATATCGATATGGTCATAAGAGTAGGCAGAACAGTTCGGAGGGAGATGTGAAGATACTCAAAGATATCAGCCACCACAGAGGCAAAGGGCTAAAATGGTGGGTAAGAGCTATCGTGTCAAGATTTGCAGTCGAAACCAAGGAAATTGGAGTTCATAGGCGTACATGTACATACAGGGAACACATTAGGAGCCCCCTTCTTAAAGTCAGAGGCATAACTCCTGCCTCTACCTCCAAGCTCTCCTTCGGCGAGGATCGGAAGCCCCGGTCGCAATTCGGAGACTCATTCTGAATGGGGTCCAGGAGACGCAGGTATAGTATAGATAGACGCCTGGTCATAAAAGGCACAGCTGTAATAAAACCTCTATCTCACCAGGGATATGAAAAGTCCAAGCAGGATCCTTCTGCTTGCGTCCCAGGCGGTGGATGTGAGATGACGAAGATGATCCGGTGGTTGATGGCAACAGGTTCTCAAATTTTGAATATGAGAAATATATGATAAGCGTTCATCCAAAATCAAGCTGAGAAACTTAACCTGCAGCGCAACCTCGATGGGAGAACCAAATGGCAACTGGCTATAGAAAGCATTTTACCATTTTTTATTTTACAACCATTTTGTTTTACAGAGAAAAGGACGCCATACAACCATAGAACGTATAATTTTAAAAACAATTACAGTACTTTAGAGGAAGAGATTGGGATTGTAAGCAATATTTCATCTACATTTACAGGAAATGTCCATCTGATGTAGCTCGCTTCATTATAGCATGACAAATATAGATGAGTGGTGGGATGATGATGGTAATAATAATAATAATAATAATTATAAAATGTTGTTTAAGTGTACAGAAGCGGCCACAGCACGTCAAACAGAGGCTATACTAAATCGAAAAAGAACTTTTGGGGCAGTTTCTAGACAAAACGGAAAGAATGTTCAGTTGAAAAAGTAAAATCTTAAAGAACAGATTTAGTGCTCTAAGGAAAACAAAGATATTTACGATGATGATGATGATGATGATGATGATGATGATGATGATGATGAATGATGATGATGATGATGATAATAATAATAATAAACAAGAAAATTTGCTTAATGTAAAATATCCCAGTTCTGTACGTACTATAATTATTATTGTTATTTAAGTTAGGTGAACCCCTAGGATCTATAAAAGTTTTCTTCAAATTGCAGCATTATTATTATTATTATTATGTAAAATAATTTTCAGAAAAATTTCGCAGCCACTGAAACTTTTGATAAAAAAAAAATAACCAAATAGGATTCTGTTGAGAGTTGTTCCATTAGCTCTGATGTGAGTCAGATACTGAAAACTACTGAGAACATTGTTTGAGTCACTGTCTTAAAGAAATAAGCAACAAATATCTTAATAGAAGCGCTAGTATTTGCTGTACTATGAGAAAACTGTAATGCCTTCCAAAATGTGGGGAAACGTCAAAGCTCAAAAGAAGAAGTACCGATTTTTTAAAACTTTGTGTGTCAGTAGCAAATTTTATTGTTTCTATGACAAGTTTTCAGGACGAGAGAAATTTTCTATCTTTTCCTTCCACAGTAATTTAGATAATGAGAAATTTTTTTTTGGTTAAAATATTAATTTTTAAACAAATTATTAATATCTAATAATTAAATTATCTAAAATGTCTATTTTCAAAACACATTTCTCATTATATATTTCATTATTCCAAATAAAAATAGCCATAATAAAACAGTTAATTACAATAAAAACAAGTATAGATATAATTAACAAAGAAAAACAGCTAATGGATTATATGGATACAAATCGGTAGAAGTTACCTCTAGCTTTCCCTACGAGTGTAACCTCTTAAACTCATAAGCATATTAAACTTAACTATAAAATAACAGAAAATAAGAGCTATACAATTTAAATTAAAAAGTTTTACTATAACTTTACTGCTACAAAATTCTTAATATTAAGATTCAGAAAGGACATACTCACCTTTACTAAATCAACACCTGTAAGAGCTTCAAAAGCGGGAGGAACTTCGCTCATAATTCGATTAACCCCATTTGTTATGGAATTATTTCCACCAACCATTACAATTTCATCTGTCTTTGCCAAAGGAGCAGAAACTTCTGCTGCGATCTGTTATATATATATATATATATATATATATATATATATATATATATATATATATATATATATATATATATATATATATATATATATATATATATATATATATATATATATATATATATCTATATCTATCTATATATCTATATATATTATATCTATCTATATATATCTATCTATATATATATATATATATATATATATATATATATATATATATATATATATATATATATATATATATATATATATATATATATATATATATATATATATATATATATATATATATATATATATAATAATTAAGAATGCAGGAAAGGAGAGACTATGAGAAACGAAATTTCACGACCGACTACTAAGTATCTTCTTTATGAGAGAAAAAAAAAGATTGCACAGAACCAATTTGCTTTCTTAATAATTGTTAATGATCCTAAAGTCTAACTTACTTTCTACCTTATTAACTGGTTTGCAATTGCAATGCTTTAAAAATAAGGCAAATTTTAAATTGGATAAATGTTTTCTATTCAAAATATAAAACAATGTTTGTGATTTTACGAGATACGAAATATATTTTTCCTTTTGTTTGTAGTAAATAAAAACATTTCTGCCAAGTATATCCTGCAGAAAATTTTTAAACTTCAAATATATGACAAAGATAGACAATCCACAATTACAATGTAACATAAACACACTATATAAAAGTTTAACACCTTAAGGATCTGACTAGTTATCTCTTCTGTGAATTCCTTTCCTATTTCTAGTTTCCCTAAATGATTATTTTTCTTATTTTAAGAGAGTGAATATATATACAATATATAAAAATTGTTTAAAATGAAGAACAGAATACCGATTATACGAAATTAGCTTACCAAAGGAAGGCTTTCCAGAACCATGGCCATAACGGCTGCGTCACCGTAATGTTTGAAGGCCGCCGCTCTCATTTTCATCCTTTCTGCTTCTGCTTTACCAATTACTTCTATTGAAATGGCTTCTGCTTCACCAATCTTCTTAATTCTTTCTGCATCAGCCCGTGCAGTCTCCACAGTCTAGTATATATATATATATATATATATATATTATATATATATATATATATATATATATATATATATATATATATATATATATATATATATATATATATATATATATATATATATATATATATATATATATATATATATATATATATATATATATATATATATATAAGGGATTATAAATTTTATTTAATTTAAAGTCATTAAAATTAAATATCAATGAGTCCTTAAGAACAATCTCAAAAATAATTGAATGCCTGGTTTCATTTATCAACTCATTAAATTTAATGAGGCATTGAAAATTTATTACGACACATTAGTTCAACGTGACATAAATAATCACATTAAAAATAAAACTTGTCGAGTAAAAAAAAAAATATTTACCTAAAAATCAGTTTTAAAGTAAACAACAAAATGAAAATTGAAGTAATCAATTACAAAGGATTCAATTCTAATATAACATCAATGAATGAATGAAGAAAAGGAAAATGAAAAATTTTACAATTATACTTAAAAGATCTAATTAAAACGTCTTTAAATCATTATTTTCAAATGAAACCATAAAATTTTAACAAGATCAATATTTGTTTGTCTCTGGCTCATAAAAATGTACTGAAATGTTAAGTATTTATTTTTTTCTTGTACAAGTATATATATATATATATATATATATATATATATATATATATATATATATATATATATATATATATATATATATATATATATATATATATATATATATATATATATATATATAACCGTTTATAGGGACATGTCGGCCTTTAATTTGGGCCTTTTTTGGAAAATTTACCAACTCTGGCAGAAATTGGTAGGTATTCAGCCTTTATCCACCTATATATATATATATATATATATATATATATATATATATATATATATATATATATATATATATATATATATATATATATATATATATATATATATATATATATATATATATATATATATATATATATATATATATATATATATATATATAAAAAAAAAAAAAAAAAAAAAAAAAATATATATCAACCTGAGTCCTCCTTCCTTGTGCGATAGTTTCGACCTTGTAACTCTCGGCTTCTGCAGGTAATTTAATTGTTGCCATCAATTCTTTTTCCTTTCTCTTTATTTCCTGTTCTTCCACCTGTAATGATAAAATTAAAACAAACATAAAATATAGGAATAAAAATAGTGATAAATAAAGAAAATCAAGCCTACTACCACGATAAGCATTAAAAATACAAGCATGATAGATAAATATATAAAGAATGAATAATAAATATAATAAATAAATAAATAAAAATATGAAATTTTTTTGGGTTACCTCAATTTGTTTCCTCCTTTCCACAACTTCAATTTGAATTTCTTCGTTTCGAATCTTTTGTCGTGTTTTAGCTACTTGCAATTCGTACGCGAGTTGAGCTTCCGCTTTCTGGGTGAGGTATTTAAACGTTTTTATTTTTCTTAATTATAAATAACACAAGATATACTAACATCAATGAACATTTTTATTTTTGTTAATTATATATATACACAAGATATTCTAACATCAATGAACTTAAATTATAAAACGTAATTCTCAAATCTTAAACAAACATGAGAAACAATAATTTTAAGACACAAAGATGAAAAATAGTTTAAGTTTATGACAAATTACAAGAAAAACCTCCTTCGATTTTAAGTTACGTACCGCTGTGTTAATTTCCCTGTCAAAATGAGCTTTTTGAAGTTTGTAATGCCTAGCGTTATCTTCAATCTTGGTGTCAGTGTTGTATTTGATATCCATGGATGATTTTTCGCACTCTGCTTCCTTTAAGAAAAATAATGCTTACAAAAAGACTAATTTACTCCTATATAAAATTAATTCAATAAATAATTCGATTTAAATAATTTTTAAAGAAATTTAAAAAAACAAAATTTTAATCTTAATGAGATAACTAATGTATTTTAAATATGTATCGCTACCTATCACGAGCGATAGCCAAAATAAAATTACAATGACTGTTTTTTGCTAAAAGCACATAATATAATTTTGCTTTCGCAATTTATTCTTACAGAGTAAGAATCATTCATTAATTAATTACTAATTAACATGAATAAGAAGATGTACTATCTTAAATTTGATTCTTAACTCTATTCAAAAGTAATTAAAAACATCCAATTTCATTAAATACTAAAAATTTGATTATTTCATGTGAAAAAATGTTTCAATAATTAATAAATCAAAAAATAAAATGTGATTCAAATATTAATACATTTTTTCTTCAAGAAACTGGTCATAAAACTTGATAGAATACAATCCAGTTTTATTACATTTCATGGGAAAAGGTCTCCCTCATATATATAATATATAATATATATATATATATATATATATATATATATAATATATATATATATATATATATATATATATATATATATATATATATATATATATATATATATAATATATATATATATATATATATATATATATATATATATATATATATAAGGGTCCTAAGTTGATTTCTATTTGTTTACTTTTAACAATGTTTTTAGATTTTCTAAAAAAATTTAAGAAAAACGTAATTTTTGGGGGGGGGGGCAAGAACCCACAATTTTGACAGCGAAAATAATGTCGCTAAGTTTCCCTAATATTTCAACCTTGAGAATGCAACCGCCATGTTGCCAGAATAATTTAAAATTTCAAAACTTTTTGAGAGAAACTAGTTCTATCGAACATATAATCCGAACCTCATTAAAATATCTAAAAAAACCCTCTTAAGAAAACGTCACTCATCTAAATTCTAAGAAAAATTATAGACGAATATAAAAGAGGCTTTAAACTAAGCAAAAGAACTTAGAATTATTACATACTCTTATTCCAGCATCTCTGTTTGCTTGTGCAACGCCAATATCGGCGTCCCTTTTAACCGCTGCTGTCTGTGATTTCCCAAGTGATGTCAGGTACTCAACACGATCATAAACATCCTGTTAGGGGTAAAAGAAGGATCATAAACATCCTGTTAGGGGTAAAAGAAGGATCATAAACATCCTGTTAGGGGTAAAAGAAGGATCATAAACATTCTGTTAGGGGTAAAAGAACGATCATAATTACCAAAATTTATTACAAAAATATAAAAGGAAAAGAATATATAAATGTGTTTCTTGAGACAAAAGTATTTCAAACTAGGTAAAAAAAAAAAGTACTAAATTCCTTCTTACTATAAATAAATTATTATTATTATATATATATATATATATATATATATATATATATATATATATATATATATATATATATATATATAATTTATAGGGGGAGGACGTAGCGCAGTCCGAAGCGATGTAAGTACCCCCACTGGGCTTAACACACGGGGTGATAGGCTGTTTAATAAGATTGAACAAGTGTGAACTCGGGGAAAACTTTTAAAAATAAATATTTCACTAACTTTTGAAATAAGAATGGTGATACCAATTTTTTTTACTATTATTATTTGACAAGTACATAAAAAAATGTGCACTTTGCAATAGTGGTAAAAAAAAAAATGCAATCATTATTCTCCAGTCACAAAAACGTTGTAGTAAGTTTAAGTAATGTATTTCTTTTTAATCTTATATTTTTTTTAATACATTTTTTATAGAATGGTTGAATGAGAATGATGAGTGACAAATGACAGATTTTATATCCCATTATCTTTCTTTCTTTCTATTTTTCAGTTTTGTTTACCTTCTGTTCCGTCTTTCCAATTTGCACAGTCAGTTGTCATCCATTATTCTTGTGAAGAATAAATTGTTACAGTTTCTAACTTTGTTTTGTCAATTCACTAACTTATTCATTATTTTTTTATTTAATTGTTTACTTTCTTTAGGATTTATTTGATATTTTGGTTTGATTTTGATGAGCTTTTACCCAGTCTAACAGTTTGAGATCTTTTTGTTTGGTATTCTTGCTTATAAGCTAATCAGTGGAGTTTTAGGTAATAACTTTGTGGATTTGTTTAAAAAATTCATTAAAAAATTAATGAAAAAGGATTTCATTTTCAGTTGCCTTTCCCTACTTTTGTTCATTATGGTCGCTTAGATATTTATTTTTATTATTATTATGGTTGGTTTATGCTATTTTTGCAGTTCAATGCCTTACATAGTCTTCATCAAGGGGTGTCTTTGCATTTTTTTTTTTTTTTTTTCAATTTCGAGTATCTCTGCTCAGTCTTTGAATGTCAAATTGCTTGTTGCTGCTGCCCATAAAGAAAACTGGACATTAAAACTTGTCCGGGTATCAAGAGAGCTATATTTTTCATTTTCCAAGTCTTATAATAGTTGATGGTACTACTTAGTTTTCAACATTTAATTTCTATAAATTTATTTATTTATTTACTCTTATACTCTAGATGAGGAGCTGATTTTTTTTTCTAGCATTTCCAATTTTTTTTTCCTTATTCTTAAGCTGGAACTGTGGGAAAGTATCCTGCAGGATTGATATTCCAATGGAGTACCCGGGTACTTTGATTATACCATAAAATTAAAGAGTTCATAGTGTGATATTAATTAATAAACAAATATTATGGTTTTGGTAATACTTTAAATTTGTTTACATTATTTGAAATTTCATTATGTAAATAACAGGATTGATGAAAATACCTATATTTTGTATTATTATTATTGAAGGTATTGATATTTGGTTTAACTCGGAAGCTAGGTATTTTGTAAAGTTAATAAGGTAAATCTTCGTGTTTTGATTTTGGATATTGGGTTTATAATTTTTTGAGCATTGCTTCTCATTAATTTTGGTCCATGTATTGTGGTAAAATTTTGCTTCTTGACTTGACTTAATAATGTTGCTTGCTGCTTGCTTATATTTAATTAAATTTTTTTTAATTTATCTTATTATTGCCTTTAATTTTCATAATTCGTGAGCAATTTTTTAAAATAGTTTAATATTGTAACATTTACTCTTAGGTATTCCTTTTGTTGTTATAAAAATTGATTTTTTTTTTTTTTGGTAATTATTTTTATAAATTTACAATTGACTGGGTTGTATCATAGCCCTTCATTTCTGGCCAAAAGTCCTACTAGTTTTTATTCAGGTTTGTAGCTTTAACATAATTTCAGCTACAACACTGATTTTAGCTTCATGACATTTGTTCCTTCCTTCTTACTGATTTTTATGGCAAGCCATTTAATCTGGGAGGATTTATCTTAAAATAGAAAATAGTTTATAGAGTTCCAAAGGAAAATGATAGAGTAAGCACAAAAATTGGGACCCCGAAACTAAAACTTAAGATATGTTAAATTTTTATTCCCTAAGTTACTTAGGGGTATAAGATACTCCTAAACACTAATTTTTAACAATCTAATGCAAACTATTTTCAGGTTTGTCATCAATATTAATCAATTTGAAGTATACATTGACACTAATATCAACCATATCAAAACACCAAATTTACATCATGGTTATATCGAATATATATGGTAATAAATATATTTGCTAATAAATAAACAAATATTAGAAATGGCAACTTAATTCTTAAAAAAAATAATAATAAAATAAAATAATAATTCACTTAAGAGTTATATTAACTCTCTTTTAAATTAACTCTTAAGAATAAAATAAAAGTTTTGTGACTTTGGATGGAGTGTGGGGGAGTGGGAATGGTGGATGAAAGAAGAGCTAAGTGCCACAGTCTCTCTAAGATAATAAGATAGTCTTAATTTAGAAGCTACTTTATTCTTTCAACTGGGAGTGTTAAATCTTTTATAAATGAGCAAATTCTTCTTTCCTTCTAGCTTTTAGTATATTTAACAGTTCAAAAAATAATAGTTCTGTCAGCAATAATAATAATAATAACACTTAAAAATGGATTGCTATGGTGTAAAAAAAAAATTTAAATTTAAGTCAATAATAATAATAAATAATAAATAATTTACCTTAATAGTAAAGGATAAGATTTCAATGCCCATGCGTCCCATATCCATTCCTGCAACTTCCCTTACTAATGATGCAAATTGATCACGATCTCTATAGACCTCTTCCACAGTAAGAGTCGCTGAAAAATGTAATAATATTGAAACTAATGATAGTAATAATAATAATAATGTAATAATAATAATAATCCTAACATACAAAATGCCATTACAATAGAACAGGCATTTAAAATATAATTTTCAAAGTAATAATTTGAAGAATTTACTCAAGTTTTAATGCATTGCAAATATCTTAGGTAAAGTACATATAGATAAAATGGTAATAACTAATAGTAAACCTAATCTCTTTATAAAAAATTAACATCAAAAGAGTAAGCAATAAGAAAACTGTAGGATTATACCCAATATTGCTCTCAGATGTCCTTCAAGGGTCATTAAGATTGTACTCTTCATTTCTTCTACAGGCATTCCAAGGAACTGCTCAGAAGCAATCTTCAAAACTTTTTCTTCCTTCATTACTTTCACTTGTGCCACACCAGTTACAGTCACCTGAACACCTAAAGAGGTTTCAACATTCTCACATTTAGGATTTAGTGTGATGACCTGAAAAAATAGGTTTTATTAATATTACTTTCATATGGTACTAGTGGTAGGCTATTGAAAGAACTACAAGAAAGTAGAACACAATTCTATTTTAATTATTTTCAAACCAGGTACTAGGATTTAAAGTATGAAACTTTTCCACTTCTCAATCAAAGAAAAAAAACATTATGAAAGGTTAAAATACTTTACGCTACAAAATTTAGGTGAAAAAACTTTAAAAGAAAGGGATAATAATGATTAAAACCTCCAATGATAGCCTTTGTACATCTGTAACAAACCACCATGCCCATGCCCAACCACCAACAATTGTAGACTTAGAAGTTGCACCACAACATCCACCTGTAGTAAATATATTTAATTAACTATATTGCAACATGATGTAAGTATATACTAACGAGTAGAAAATAAAAAAAAATATTGATAAAAAAAAATAAAAATAGCATTTTATATATATATATATATATATATATATATATATATATATATATATATATATATATATATATATATATATATATATATATATATATATATAATATATATATATATATATATATATATATATATATATATATTACCTGAAACAACTAAGGCCTCATTAGGCCCAACAGTATATATATTTCCCATAATAATATCTTACAATTTTGTTATTTTGTAGTTATAATGTTTTAAAGAGTTCTGTAAACAAATAATAAATAATAATAATAATATTTGATTTAGTATTATTAACTATTGCCTTCCCTCATCAGTGCAATTAATGCATGTTAATAAAATCTGGGTATGGTCAATTTGGGTTATAATTGGGTTTATATTCAAGCATGTTGCATGGGTCATTAGGTTGACAAATTATTTACATTTAAGCTGACTAGGACAGTCTCAATAGGCCCAAGTGACTTCTTCTTGTCTCTGTTTTCCTTATATACCAAATAAACATAATCAAACTTTCAAATTTAAAAGTTCCAATTTGTTTCATACTTGAAAATGCATTTTACAACGTATAACCACAATGTATAATACTAACCATGTATTATGTAATTAGTGACTAAATTTCAAGCAACTCCATGATAGATTTTTCATACTTTATTTAATATAATATGCCTTATAGGTTTTTGTACAATATTTAATCAGCATGGTTTGAAAGTAAATATAATGGATTGAGGATTTTTTTTCCTTCCCCTACCTTTGGAATTTTTATAATCACTTTTTATCATCAATTATCCAATTTGGTTTTCTTTCTTAAAATACCAGTATATTTTATTTGCAAACGTTAAAATTAGATAATGATCACTCCCAAGAGTAATCTTAAATATGGATTATATAAAAGCTCTCAGGAAATCTGAAGTTGAGAAGGACAATTTTAATATTGAAGCCTGATTGTCCAAGATGGTGAATAAAATTAGGAGGGATATTCTGAATACTTTCCTCATAACTAATCCCCTGGGCCAATATTATCCAAAGGATATTAGGACTTCCCTTCATCAGTGACTGTAAATCTGAGATTGCTATAACAAGATTGAGAACTGGGCACATTGGACTCAATAGTCACCTCTTTAGATTTGGTCTCTCTGACACGCCCCTTTGCCCATCCTGCACTGATGAGGAAGAGAGTGTGAGACACTTTCTGCACCAATGTGCAAGTTACCTGGTGGCAAGGGAGGATCTTTGGCTCTCTCTGCAAAGGGTAGGTATTCCTTCTTTGATACTTCCAAGTTCTTTCTCAGTAGGGTCAGTGTTCAAATCCTTAATTTCATGTATGGGTATATCAGGCACTGATAAAATATCTCAAGGGCCTATAGGGCAACTATATAAGTTGTGATTTCAGAAAAGCACTATTTTTGCGATAACAGATTTCATAAGTAGTCACCGGAATACTGTCATTGAGCTACTTTGGAGAGGACTGTCTATAGTATGCTTCAAGATTGTGTACAGTGAGCTGAGCTTCATATGAGGTGAAAATAATTCAGTGCTACTGCGATTGCTCCATTTCAGAGAGGATACCATGAAGTGATTTATCAGCTCTTAACAGATGATCTGGGCAAAAGGAAACTGTAGTGTTTCCATCGAGCCCATTTTTTTTATCAAATAAGAAGATTTAATCATAAAAATTAAATTCCTTTCTGTGTTAATGCTTTCACTCCTGGCACTATTTGTGAAGTTCTCAACAAAAAAAAAAATCTTGGGTATTAATTCGATCTGGCACGATACCTCTCTATTTTTCACTATATTAAAAATATTAAGTTAAAATATGTTGAAATGCATTCTACACATACTTTTCTTCCACGGAAGAGTAATATAAATACATAAAAAGAAAACTCCCCCAAAAATTAATAAAATTTATGCTGCAAAAATGAAATCAACTGTCTTTTAAACTGTCCAATTCTTTGTTTTCTAACAACGTTCGGACATCTCTGTTTTCTTTATTCAGAAAAAATAAATGGAATTAAATGGTGAACTAAAGTAATATATATATATATATATATATATATATATATATATATATATATATATATATATATATATATATATATATATATATATATATATATATATATATATGGTGTAATACAGCAATAGGCCTGTATCCCATGGCAAACTTCCATCAATCAGTTAGGCCTATATCAAAAGGCAGCATCAGTTGTTCAGGTTATGATAAGTCAAACTAAGTACACTAGAAAACTAAATAATAATAATAATTAGAATAATAATTAGTAATAATATTAATTGGCATAAAAATTATAACTAAATAATAATAATATAAATGTCAAAAAATTTGCATTGATATATTTATATTTCCATATATCAAATGTCAGATAACTTCTTAACCTTTACCCCTTTAATTACAGTACATTGCAGAAAATAACAAACAGTTCGAAAGACAAATATAGAAACCTGTTATTAAATTAATTTTCTTATGTTGTACAAATGAAGGACAGTAGAAGAACAGTTGCTTGACCACTTGGAGCAAAAATGTTTTTAAAATTTTTTTTTAATAGTTTTTCTTTTTATTATGTGCTTATATTACTTCACCACAGAGTAATAGCATGTGTAGAATGCATTTAAACATATTTTGACTTCATATTTTCAAATTAGAGAAAAATAGAGAGGTATCGTGCCAGATCGAATTATTACCGAATCTTGTAAAGGTGGTGGGTTACAAATATTGATGTACATAAAATATTTATAGGTCTGCTATACACCAGTTTCATTCAAAATGACAGTTGAATAATTTAAAAATATTTAAGAAACTGAATAAAAGAAAAGATATTACCGTACTGTTATAGTTAAATTAAATTAGAATCATTGCATACACATTTTGAAGGATTATTAAATGCAATTTTTAAACATCACAAAAATTCAAATTTACGTATAACACAAAAACCTAATATTACAAAATATCGGTAATAATTTGATGTAGCACGAACCTCTCCTATTTTCACTATATTGAAAATATGAACTCAAAATATGTTTACATGCATTCTACACATACTTTTTTTTCTCGGTCGAGTAATATAAATACATAATAAAAAGAAAAACCCCCCAAAAAATCATAAACAAAAATAGTATTTATGCTGCAAAAACGAAGGGAACTGTCCGAAAAAATTTTCTTCTTAAATAGATCTGGCAACGAGCGTCTCCGTATGTAAAAGCAAACGTGTCCGTTTTCTATGTAATGAAAGAGAAAACGGCAAACTATTTTTGTTTTATACAAAATTTTGTGTTTATAAAGAATATTTAATACATTTTCATCACTTTCATATAAAACTAAAAACGAATTAAGTGTATTTTCACATTTATTGCACTTATCATCAACATTTAATGTAGACAAAGCCATGTCATCAGTCTATTAATGCAATTATTGGCCTTTTCCATAGGCTACTTAGGCTAGGGTTTATCTAATTTCCAGTGTGTTTGTGTGTATAGGTGTACGTGCGTGTGCGTGTATGTGAGTTTTTTATTTTTAAGACGCGTTTATGCGACATATAAAGTTACGATTGTGTATTTTTAAAAAAAAAAAAATTTATTAGATTTTCTACTATATATATATATATATATATATATATATATATATATTATATATATATATATATATATATATATATATATATATATATATATATATATATATATATATATATATATAATATATATAATTATATATATAGATATATTATAATTTTTTTTTTTTCACCGACATCATAATATCGATATATACAAACATCGATAATTCAATACAATTTTTTGACATTTATATTTTTATTATTATTATTATTTTACCTTTTATTTCATTTATGTCTGTTATTATTATTATTTACTTTTCTAGCGTACTTAATTCGACTTATCATAACCTGAACTACCGAAGATTGCCGTATCACACGGCAACTTCGTAGTTCAGGTTATGATAAGTCGAATTAAGTACGCTAGAAAAGTAAATAATAATTACGCTAAAAAAGTATATAATAATAATAATAATAATAATAATTAATAAAATATATACTATATAATAAATAATAATAACTATAATAATAATAATAATAATAATAATAATAATAATAATAATAATAATAATATAATAATAATATAAATAGGCATAAATGAAATGAAAGCTAAATAATCATAATACGAATTTCAATAAATTACATTGATATATCGATGTTTTGAAATATCAATATTTCCAAGTATCGAAGACTGTATTACAGTACATTGCAGAAAAAAATAACGGAACTGTCGAAGGACAAATATGGCAACCTGTTATTCAATTGATTTTGCTATTTTTGTACAAACGAAGGCCAGTCGAAGAACAGTTGCTTCACCATTCGTAGTAAAAATATCAGTTTTTTTTTTTTTTTTTTAATAGTTTCTCTTTTTATAATTTATTTATATTACTCGACCGAGAAAGAAAAGTATCTGTAGAATGCATGTAAACATATTTTGAGTTCATAATTTCAATATAGTGAAAATAGGAGAGGTTCGTGCTATATCAAATTATTCACAAAATATAACTTTCCTACAGCGGGGATAATTCCCACAAAAAAAGTAAATTAATAATAACAATTTGAAACTAAATGTTCATATGAAAGAACATTAAATGAGATAAAGAAATCACTCCCTCAAATCATCCTATTTTAAAATACGGAAAATATTTAGGATTTTTGGCATTCGATCAATCAATGAATCTAGGGTTGTTCCATGAGCATCGTCGATATAAATATATCGATAAAGAAATTTCTCTCCTAATATATCACAAAATTTTCGATGATATTTTTCATATATTTTTCAACAATAAATTGATATATCGATATAGTTCCTCTTTATAAGAATCGCCACTAATTTTTTATTTTTTTTTAATTTATATTATCTGTTCTGTACTTTTACACTATAACTTTTCCATATCATATTTTAATAAAGCTTTATTGTAACAAGTAAAATCTTAATTTCTCGCGTAATAAATATCGGTAAAAAATTTTTTTTTTTTTTTTTGTGAGCGAAGATCGTGTTTAATTAATAGAAAGCACACACGCTCGCCGAGAACATAACGTTGTTCTTTAATCTGAATATTTTAATATCCAGCAAGTAATTGAACTTAAAAACACTAGTTAGGTTTGTCACAGGTCTCATTTAATTTGTTGAGAGTTGGTGACTATATAGTTGATAGTTCAGCTATAGTACTCTCTAGCTTTTTTTTCTTTCTTTTTACCATGAAACGCATATATGTTGAGAGATAATATATGGTACAATTTTTAATAGGCACTAGTATGACTTATTAATTGATATCCTTCTGATCTTCATGCCTGTCTGTTAATTCTGTCTAATGTTCTGTTTTATGATAAATCCTTATATTTTAGATTTAATTAATGGATAAAATGATTTTAAAGTATCAAATACGCCCTAAAAGAATCTATTATAGAATGGCAACACTTCATGTTTATGACTAGCTTCACACGCTTGAAAGCTATGCCGTTACTGACTGACTTGCACTTTGGGCTTGAACCTCGTTGGTAACAAAGTTAAAAATGTAATTGTGTTATAAAAAATCGCCCACATTAACTTAAGAAATCTTCCAGAACGTAATGTATTAACTATTTAAACTACTATAGCCAAATTGTAGTTATATATTCTTTTTAACCCTAGGGTAAGAGTTTTTATAGAGCTTTGTGAAAGAAGTTAGGGCCTAACTTGACATACTCAACCCTTATAACTATTATTTACTTTTGAATTAAATTGACATTTGATTGCTTGGGTTGGGTTAGTTTATTAACTTGAATTGTATGATTGACGTGACTTACTGTTTAATCTAGGCCTTGGGTTTTGGATCAGAGTTTTGAGAGTTCTTGCTTGTGGGGTTTGAGTCTATGTTTTTACTTGGCTGCAAAGTTGCCTAATTTACTTGTAAAATTTTACTTATGCGCTTATACAAAAGAGCCAAACATCCAAGTTAATTACTTTGGAAATCAAATAAATCCCGTTA
>SEYY01021307.1:60000-67500 GCA_009176605.1 Armadillidium nasatum | reverse complement strand
TTGATTTTGTTTTAAATTGTAATTGCTCCCTATCTGACAAATCTTCTTGAAAACATAAACCATTAGTTAACTTCCCTTCAGACTAATACGAAACTGTTCTTCCCTTTTCACTTTCCCCTAATCCATTAATAACTAACACTGTAATTTTTTCTGAAAATGTGAGTTGAACTCTGTTTGAGAGTTAACAATGAGAAGGCGTATGGTAATTACCATAACTCCTCTGTGATTTTCAAAACTTGTGCTTCTGAATTTGCAACCCTGCCTTTGCAAACTATTTCGTCTCTACTTATCAATTCCGATCTTCTTTCCATCTTATAAAGCCAACAATCAGGAGTTTGATTTCTTTCTTAAAACACTGATAGAATTTAATTGACGAAAAGATGACTGAAAAAAGTGAAACAAAATTTTTAATTCAAATATAACCAAGTAACAAAAGAACAAAAACAATTTGAGCAAAATATTTACGTCTTTTTAAATATTAATTAATTACAAAGGAAAAGTATTTTTTACATTGCAGTAACTGCAATAAATAAATTAGGAACAAAGAACACTAATAGGAAGATAAAGAAGGCACTCCTCCTCAGGGGTCGAACCAACGCATGTTGTGAATGCGATCAACTAAAACACGACGCTCTACCACTGAGCTATCCTCGAAGCCAAAAAAGTTCAATTCAAGAGCAGTTTGAAGCAACGAGCTTCCCATCAAGGCACTATCACTAGGTTTTCACCCTGTCCCTCCAAAGTTTTCAAAATTTTAAATTATCATTTTTTTCGTAACATTCGGTGGTTCGACCCCGTAGGAGGAGACCCTTCTTTATCTTCCTATTATTGTTCTTTTTTTCCAACTTATTTATTGCGGTTATTGTAACGTAAAAATAATCTAAAATTTTGAGAACTTTGGAGGGACAGGGTGAAAACCTAGTGATAATGCCTTGATGGGAAGCTCGTTGCTTGAAACTGTTCGTGACTTTTTTCAGTGGTAGAGCGTCGTGATTTTATTGGTCGCATTCGCAGCATACGTTGGTTCGACTCCGGAGGAGGAGAACCTTCTTTATCTTCCTATTATTGCTCTCTGTTTTCATATATATATATATATATATATATATATATATATATATATATATATATATATATATATATATATATATATATATATATATATATATATATATATATATATATATATATATATATATATATATATATATATATACAGGATGTTGCAAAATTAGATATACAAAATTTAACAGTGTAAAGGGAAGGACAAATTAGGCACATGTAATATTAAACACATGTGTCGACAAATGTTTAGTTTACAAGATATAGCTTGTGTTATTAGTTTTAAAGAGAATTCTCGAACGTTCCAGTGTACGTTGATAGCAAGGTAAGGTCGGGTACACAATGTGAGCAAATGTCATTTGTAATCGTGGTGCATAACCGGCAACATGAATTAAATGTAGAAATGGGGGCCAACATGCACATAGCGTATGGCTCTGTAAATGGTAATCCAAGACGTGCAGCATGGATATACAAAGATTGTCTTCCGAATCGTTATGTTCCTGGTCTTCGAGATTTCACAAAACTGCACCGACGATTGCGTGAATAAGGAACATTCGGAGCTAATAGAATATATGCCGGTCGCCCAAGAGAGATGCAACTGCGTATTGAGAAAGAGGATTTACATCATATTCATCATCACCCCCGCACAATCATCAGGCCGATGCAACAGGATTGGGGACTGGAGATCATATTGCAGTGTGGCGTGTATTGAAATAGTCGGTTCCATCCATAACTTTCAGAGGGTATAGGGTTTGGAACCAGAAGAATATTATTTCTAGAGTGCAATTCTCGCAGTTTTCTGGATCAGGAAGTAAATGAGGCGAATTTCAACAAATACGTATTGTTCACAGATGAGGCGTATTTGATTCATGTTCAATTTGCATAACAATCGCGAATGGCATGTAAGCAACCCACATGTACATCAACATGGATATCAATCAGCAGAGCTACGGTGTGAAGGTTTGGGCTGATATCTTACATAACCAAATTACTGGACAATTCATTCTACAGGAAATACACGGAATACTTCTTCAGGAAATATTTCCTGAATTATTAGATAATTTAACCTTAAATGTCCAACACGACGGGGCTTCAGCACATTTTCATATTGAAGTACGAGATTATCTGGATGTTCAATTTCCAAACGATGGATCAGGCGGAATGGTTCAGTGTCCTGGCTTGAGAGATCCTCAGATATGAATCCTCTTAATTTATGTTATTGGGGGTACATGAGGAGTCTCGTTTATGACACACTTGTCCAGTCAGAGGGGGATCTCGTTGCAAGAATTGCAGTGGCTTCTGAAGATATTGCCGAGGTTCTGGACCTCTCTGAAAACATACGAGTCACTACTATGTAGGTATTGCATGTGCATTAATGTTGATGGCAGACACTTCGAACAGTTATTGTAAATAATTTTTGTGAACAATAAATGTTAGGTTTGTTTCTTTATGTGTTTGATTTTCCATCTCATTCTACTCTTAACTTTTATGTGCACTATCTAGTAAACTAAGCATTTGCGGAAACATGTGTGTAATATAAAATGTACCTATTTTGCCCTTCCCTACTCACCGTTAAATTTTGTACCACTAATTTTGCAACAACAGTATATATATATATATATATATATATATATATATATATATATATATATATATATATATATATATATATATATATATATATATATTATATATATATATATATATATATTAAAAGAGTTGACAACATTCTTGCAGCCTTAACATTACAAAAGTAGAAAAAAATTAAGCAAAATGATAGTAATACCCGTGAAAATAATATCGTATTATTATTATTATTATTATTATTATTATTATTATTATTATTATTATTATTATTATTATTATTATTATTATTATTATTATTATTATTGTTATTATTATTATTATCATTATTATGTAAACACGTAAACTATGTAAAAAATTTTGCAACTGAATTGCATCCTTATTGGAAACATTATAACAGACTTTTAGTCCGACATTTCTTTGTTGATCGTCCAACATTTAAACTGCGATACATTTATTCTTGTTTCTTTTCAGCGAATTTCTGTTGCTCGTTCCTGATTCTTTTCCTTTGCTCTATTGGGAAACAAATACATCTCCACACCAGACGAAGGAAGACCCAGAATACAAAGCAGAGGAGGAAATAAGGCAAAGCTTGGAACACCAGACGAACAATCTGAAAGAAAAGGAATAAAAAAATTAGATTGCAAGAAATTTATTAAAAATTCTATAAGGAAACGTTTTATTTCCTCAAAAAAAAAAAAAAAAAAAAAAAAAAAAAAAAAAAAAATATATATAATATATATTATATATATATATATATATATATATATATATATATATATATATATATATATATATATATATATATATATATATATATATATATATATATATATATATAAAGCTATAAAACCATGAAAGGCTAAGGTTAGCGTTGGTCTTACCCGTCAGTATTTTTTAAACATCGTCCAGCCCTCTCATACCAGCCCGTTAGAATGGTCTGTCCCACCCAAGACCTTCTGGTTAATATTTTAAACATATTGTGACCGTCCATACCTGCATGTGGGCCGGGTCAGATACGGCTGACGGATATGTCCGTACCCGTGCAGATCTATACTTTAGACTATTATACTAGAGTGGGTTGTAAGTATGGTAGCCTCGATCAAAACCCCTCGTTAATGCGACAGGAAAAGTGTTTTGTGAAATGCCTTTCACTATTCAGATTATCTCAGATTCCACAGAAACTCCAAGATTATTTAAGGAAACAAATTTTTGATATAATCGGGATCTAGTTTTGCTCTTTTCCAAAACGTACGAATATCTTTGCAAGTCTAAGGCTTCACAGTCACATAAAATATGTTCTGGCTACGTCTTTCCTGTTTCAAAGAAAAACCGAAGTTAATTCACTTTCAACTCTCTTAGGCAATTCCGGAGTTGCTCATTCTTTCTCTTTCTCTCTGCAACTTATTCATGTTTAATATCGTAAATTTCTTCTAAAAATGTGACTTTTGCTCTGTGTATGCTTAATACTAAGAAGGGTGAAGATCCTAATGGTATCCCTATTATGTTCCCAAAACTTGTAATAATAATAATAATAATAAGCCAATCGACAGTGAGGTGAATCCTCCGCTTGTTCAAGGAGACTGGCAGCAACCGTAAAGAAGACAAGGACAGGGTCGCCAGAGGGCCACTTGGATTAGAGGTGATGAATTTCCCCATCTTATAGTTTTGCGAGATTGGTTTCAAATTAGTGTTCAGCTGCGAAACCTGCTCCGTAGATTCAGACATGTGCCCATTTCAGACAGAACAGTTCGCACAAGACTGCATGAGGCTAGAGGGGCTGCTATACCGCCTGCCACAGAGCTTCTTCCACCAGGGTACACTGTTGTTCGATTGCAGTTTGCCCAGGCCTAAGGAAATTGAACAATGGGGTAATGGCGTAATTCTTCACTGATGAGTCTCGGTTCGCATTACATGTACTAGACGGATGTCAGCGAGGAAAGGAAAAGAAAGAGCTTTGCTTTTGGCAGCATTTTTCCAAGGATCTCTTTCGGAGGCTGCTCTGAGATGGCGAGGGCTGGCGTAAGTTCGGGAACCCAAATGGAGTTATATATTCGTATACTGACAGGGGAACTTTTATGGCAGAAAGGTACGTGGACGATATCCTTGAGAACTATGTAGTGCCTTTCATTGGCAGCAAATTTTCATTACTTCATGATAATGCTAGACCGTACACTACAGCGGTCATTCATCTGTACCTCAAAGAAGTGGATATCTACCTCCTATCTTACCTGCGGAAAGCTCAGAATTTAATCCCATAACATGCTTGGGATATGTTGAGGAGGAGTGTCAGAACCTAGACATATGCTCCGTTGATACTCAATGAAATGGCGAACACGTTGACGAAGGAATGGGAAAATATTTCTCGTGAATCCATCAACAGGATCGTTTTATCAATGCCGGAATGGTTGGAAGAAGTACGGAGGGTCAGATGAAGTACTACACACTGTCATTAAGAGGTTATGTTACTTTACTTTGTAATTTCTTTCAGTTTGTTAATATTAAGTTACCGTAATTTTTCTATCTTCGTGATCTTCATAAATCCTTTTGTTCTTCCCAAATTTTCTTAAGTTGTAAGATAAACCTTCGGTACATAAAACTTTTCTACAATATGCAACATCAAATGTTACATGCAACACTAAAACGTCGTGGTATTATTTTTCCATAAATGTAAGTGATGCGTTAAATTTGTCCAAAGATATTTTATTTACTCGGCCAGACACGACTAATGTAAACACAGCTTATTGCATCACTTTCTCTACAATTTATTCACTTGTTGCTACAATGGAAACTGCTCATTCGAACTCTAAAGTCGCATTCCTCTTCTTTTAAGGAGAGTTCGTTTGATTCGTATTTACACGGATTTCACCTTTTCAAATTACAGCTCTCTAACCCCAGACTTAACAGCTATGATCATTCTTCATCTATATATTTAAATGGTAAAAATTTTAACTCTATTTCTTCTGTTTGGACCTTTCATTTGATTTACATCTCAAAGGTAAAGAATGCTTCGAGATATGTCGGCCTTTGATGTGGATCTGAAAACCTGAATTCCGTTTTCCCAAATTTATAAAATCTCTGGCTTTTTCCCACCAGAAGTGATATATATATATATATATATATATATATATATATATATATATATATATATATATATATATATATATATATATATATATATATATATATATATATATATATATATATATATATATATATATATATATATATATATATATATATACTATTTTTCAAATGAGTTATATTCACTCGGTTTATATCTATTATTTAATATTCGAACCCTAGGTTGACCAATGCAAATTGAGAGATAACACTTTATTTATCAACACCAAATCATGCAAATATGCAAAAATTTACAAAATTATTTTTAAATTCGTAAATTTTTGAATATTTGCATGATTTGGTGTTGATAAATAAAGTGTTATCTCTCAATTTGCATTGGGTCAACCTTAGGGTTCGATATATATATATATTATATATATATATATATATATATATATATATATATATATATTATATATATATATATATATATATATATATATATATATATATATATATATATATATATATATATATATATATATATATATATATATATATATATATATATATATATATATATATATATTATATATAATATATATATATATATATATATATATATATATATATATATAATATATATATATATATATATATATATATATATATATATATATATATATATATATATATATATATATATATATATATATATATATATATATATATATATATATATATATATATATATATATATATATATATTAGTATACTAAGTCACTCGCACTCTGATGTTATTAGAATTTTTTTTAAACCACTAAGATAATTTAATAAAAATAAAAGGTAAAAGGGGGAGACGTTGATAATAAAACATTAAAAACGAAAATAATATAAGTAAGGTTAAATTGAAAACGGCGCAATATTTCAGAACTGTGGATTAAAGTTCTCTTATTAAGTGTAATTGAAGAAATAGCAAAGGAAAAAAAAGAGAGATTACATTAAGAGCGCACATATTTAAAAGATGAACATAGGAACAAAAATTAAAATTATAGGCAGAGAGCGCAGGCGCGGAAAAAAAACAAACAAACAAATAAACAAGCATTAATAAACACGTGTGCGCAAAGAAAGTGGTCAAAAATATCCAAATAATATATAATATAATTATAATATAATATAATAATAAATAATAATAACATAATAATAATAATAATAATAATAATAATATAATAATAATAATAATAATATAATATATAATAATAATAATATACAATAATAATAATAATAATATAATAATAATAAGAATAACAATAATAATAACAAATAATTTGGTGTGTCAGAACGTAGGGAAAAGAGACTATTGGCTTAAAAGTTTTTTTTTTTTTATGTAGCCAGCAGTGAAGTTATCTACCTATCTAGATATTAATAATAATAATAACTGGGGAGGAATTAAAATTAAGGTAATTCATTACGAAGAAAGATTCAACTAATCTGTAGTTATTTTTTCTACTTGAACGGTAGACAAATTTGCCTGCAATCCAATTAATTGTATAATTTTCCATTATGTGAGTGAATATCGCAGTACTTGGATTATGACTTTGAATACGTTTTGTATTGTGAAAGGCGGAACTGTAATGTTTTTAGTGTTTTTTTTTTGTTTTTTTTGGGGGGGGGCAAGTATTGCAGGGGATCCTATACACACCTCTGGACTGTACAGTATTTGATGTGTTGTTTTTAATCAAATTTGTGTGTAGAGTGTCTGGAAAAGTAAAAACTAGACTAATATTAAATGCA
>SEYY01021307.1:45000-57500 GCA_009176605.1 Armadillidium nasatum | reverse complement strand
ATCCCGGTGCCCAATGGCTCGCTCCTTTTCGCGCTCACCTTCTTCTACACATAATACACTTACATGCACATCCTTTTTAATAAAAAAATAATAATAATGGCGTCAACATCAGTAGCCTCGGAGAAGCCCCGGGGGTCGGCTTCCAAAATAGCTGTTCATCAACCCTCTCTCCCCATCACCACTTTAGAGTAGGTGGCCTCCGGTGACGGGTTGGTGCCACCAGGAATCTGCAGCAGATTTGTCCTGATACACGGTCTATTTTTTCCATCAATTTCTGCAACTTTCACGGTCTACACTATAATTTCCACTTTGTTGAACACACCTCTCTTCTTCTAGACCTCATTTCTTGTTCCGAAACTCAGATGTTTGAGCGTTCTGATAGCAAAATCCTATTCTGTTTCCTCCTACTGTGTCTATCCTCAATTTTCAACCAATGGCGGTTGTTGTGCATATGTGCGCAACGATGTCGTTTGTTCTCGTGTCTCTAATTCGGAGTATTTCAAATTTTCCTTCTTATGGCTCAGGCTCTCTTTCCATTCACGACTAAATTCATTTGTTCTGTTTATTTATCTCCTAATTCTACTGACTATCCTAAATTCTTCGACTATTTAAACTACAAAATAGAGCACATTCTCTCTTCATCTCCTTTCGCTGAAATCATTATGTTAGGTGATTTCTATGTTCACCTCCGCCAATGGCTTTCTCCTAGTTCTTATGATACAGCTGGTGAACGTGCCTTCCATTTCGCTTTCCAAAACGACCTTGAGCAGTTGGCGCAGCTTCCTACTCGTATCCCTGATCGTCTTGAAGATGAACCCAACATTCTAGACCTTTTTCTAACATCTAATCCTTCTCATTATACTGTTAAACTCTTTCCTCCTCTGGGTTCCTCCGATCACCTTCTTATCTCTGTATCCTCTTCTATCTCTTCAAATCTTCAGCAGGAAAGATCCCCTTCTATTGAAAGAAAACGTTTGTGGCATTTTGGTGCTGCAAGCTGGTCGGACTTGCGGCCGAACTTTTTGATTTCCCGTGGAATGATTATTGCTTCTGTGGGAGGGGTCCCTCGGAGTGTGCAAAACGAATTACCGAGGTGATTCTCTCTGGCATGGAGGCGTACATTTCATTTTCTTTCCCTTCTACTAAACCTAACAAACCTTGCAATTTGAGACTCAGTTCTGAAAAACATCAATACTCGAATTAATTGTTGATCGATAAACCTGCTTATTAAATAGTTCGACCAGTAAAACTACTTCAACAGTATCAAATATTTCAATCCAAAATAAAGAGAATGATATTTTTATTAATATGTTTGAAGACCTAAATAAGAATTTTAGCTATACTATTCGGCAAGTTAAAAAAAGCAAATATTCAAAATTTCGTACTAATATTTATTGAAGGTTAAGAAAATTTTCATATAAGTACTAAAGTTTAATACTTGGGTGCAAAAGACATCGAAAACTTACAATTAGTAGAGGTACAACAAGTAAGGCCTATCATTTTATTCTGTAACCAACTTAAAAACCAATGTTATTATTACTAATGCATTTTTATATAACATACATGTTTCACAATATAATTAAAAAATGAACAGTTTCTTCTCATCTTCACATAATAAACTAGAAGATTATTCCATTCTTCAATCTGTCTCAAGAAAAAAATATGATTATGCAAATATCAAACTATAGCATTAAGTAAGTTAAATATATTGCTATTCTGTTCACATTAAATTCTCAAGAGACAATTTTATTTGTTTTATAAATAAAAAGGAAAGACAGTTATTGAAAGGAGTTTGAAAAGAAAATAATAATCAAAAGCTTAAGACGCTAGTTTTAATAAATTAAATACTTAGCCGTAAGGTTAAGTTGGGATGAAATGAAAAATAAAGACTAGATTTCCTTTAAAACACGTAAGCAATAATGTACTACACGGACATTATTTTATGTCAAATAATAAATTATTAACTAAGAACTTAATTCAAATATTATAATGAATTTGTTTTAAACCAATAACTAATCTTAAAATTTATATTTAAGAAAGTTAAGTACAACGAGATTTACAGGTTTATGATTTAAAAACATGAAACCAGTTTAATTTATACTGGGATACTTCAATGATTAACGACTTTTTGAATGCTAGAAGTGTAAGTAAAAATTAATCAATTTTAGGAACAACGATAAGATATTTCCTATAAATAGAACATTTAAGGAAAAAAATTACTGATACTAACAAAATGAAATTACATAAAATTATAAATCAATTCGCTAATTATCAAAAATATTCCTGCTTATTATTTCTAAGAATCACTGCATTCACCAAGGGTAGTTAAGAGTAAAATCAGAAACCTTTGGTGAGGCATTCAAAGAACCATACCCATAGCCAGGGTCTTTATCAAAATTGAAAAGGTATAAATGTAGATACGGCACAAAAAGCAGATGACTAACCAGTTTCAAATTTAAACTAAAATATTAACATATCTAGAAATTATTTAATAAATGTTTAAACCAACTTGTAAATTAAATTGCCTCCAAAAATATCCTTATTAGCTGCACCTCTAATATGATTTGAGCCTAAAAAGATTACTTGACTGGGTTTTTAATCGCGAAGGATTAAGTGTTATCACAATTCGTCTTTCTGTTCGATTTTGACTAGTTCAACTTCAAAAATTAGGGTAGCATCTCCCGGAATCTTAGGTGGGGCTCCAGAAGAACCGTAACCAAGGTCGGAGGGGATTACTAATTTCCTTTTTTCTCCTTCACACATTCTGTAAAAAAAAAAAAATAAAAATATACATTTTATAATGAATTAAAAAAAAAAAAAAATCTAACTACATAGTGTGATGAGTTGTTTTCTTTAAAAAAAAAAAAAAAAAAAAAAAAAAAAAAAAAAAAAAAAAAATAAAATTCGCAGTTTAGCAATTCACATTAAAAACGTAGTTGGAAATTGAAAATCAATGTGACAAACAATGCATCTATTTTTTTATCTACTTTCTTTTTATTTAGTATTCTCCCATTTCATAAAAATCCATTGAGGCTGATGGGTCACCTTGAGTCAACCTGTGGAGGGAAAAGGTAAGTATTTTCCTTCTTTGATTAAACTTAAAAAAAAATATCTTGGTTTAACGGATTGATTTCATGTTATTAGCAACAGGGATTCAAATCTTCTAAAATGACAATGATTTTCAAACTCAAAAACTCAAACTGATTATTATATTTAAACCAGAAACCATGAAAAGTCTAGATACTTTCTTTTTTCAAAGTTATCTGTGTTTTTGAAAAGATGGTGAAAATCCAGATACAGGGTGTTTTACTAAATTAAAAATCCATTCTCTTCTTACTTTCTTGAGCTTGATCTACTTACTGTGAGCTAGATTTTGAAACCCATCAACCGTGAAATTGTTGATATGAAGTTTGAAGCATTGGTAGAATAACATTTTCAAACTTCTCTCCAATACATTAAATTATTGGTACAAGGGAGATCTGTCAAAGACTGAAAAGTCTTTCAACGTTACACATAAAGAAGTGAATAATGTTGCTACCATTTGTGACAATCTATCATTATAAACAAGGATTTCCCATTCACGTGAACTTCGAGAAAAGATAAAATAATATTCAAACAAACTTTTTTTTTATTTATTTATTTAAATAATTTTTTTATAAACTTTGTTCTACTATTTTCAAATTTCATGCTAGTTAATAATTATTTTGTTAATTTTGTTTTTTTATTTTTAAAGTTTATTAATTGAGTATAATAAATAACATAGGCTGCATGACTGTATTCTCCATACAAATGGATTCAGAGAATTTTTATTTTGAATTTGAGTGCTGAATGTTTTCTTCGGTGAAATTTAAAGAATAATATTTTTACAGCATATGATGCAATTTTAAAATCAATTACTTGAATTTCCCCACTTTCAACTGTACAGAAAGTTCTACATTCTATATTTTTTCCATATTTGTAGGTGAAAGTCAAGGTTTTGAAGTGACAATGAAGTAGAGGCAATTTTGTTGTTTCCCACCAGTTGTTTTATAATAATATCAATTGCTAATTTTTATAATTACTGTACCAAAAATCCAAACACATTATTAATCAGATTTTTTACTGTATTCAAATCTACTTGCGATCTTTACAGATTATTTTTCTCAAATAATATCTTATCTCAGCAATACATTTCTTCAAAACAGATATTAAACAACGCTTACGAATTTTATTTTCTTTCTATTTATTTTATTTCTCCTACTTTCTGCTTTGATTTCTATTATCTTAAGTAACGTTCAGACCATATATATTATTATATATATATATATATATATATATATATATATATATATATATATATATATATATATATATATATATATATATATATATATATATATATATATATATATATATATATATATATATATATATATATATAAAATGAGTAAATTAATGTAAAAATGCTTACCCTATTAATCCCTGGTCCCATCCTTTAATGACTTGGCCAGATCCTAATGTAAATGATAAGGGTTGGCCCCTTTCATAACTAGAATCAAATTCTGTTCCATCTTCTAGCTTTCCCTGGAGAAATAAAAGAGAAATATTAGATACATTTTTTTTTGGTAAAAATATCCACTTGCTTTCATCAAATAAATTATTTAAATACTTATAACGAGTAATAACTTTTAAATCTTCATACAATATGAAGAAATTTCTAGATTCTTAACCGATTATTATTTAATTGCTTATTACATCTGTCTGTCGAATTCTAATTCGAGATGTTCCAGCTTAATGTATTGAGGTCTTGACGCTTGTCATTCGGTCCAAGCAGAAATCATTATCTACTATTTCTCAAAAATTATTGGTAGTTACATTTTATGCTAAAGTGTTTATTGCAACAGATTCATCAGAAATCTTGAAGATGTAGTACAGGAATTACTTTTGTTATTCAAGCATTTTATTTTTTCTTTTCTTATATTAAAAAAAAAAAAAATCAAAATTTCAATAAGAATTTATCATTCATCTTTGCGATAATCTTTAATGTTTTCTTCATTTGAAACTTCATGGTAAATCTGTTCTAACAGCACATTGCAGATCTACAATTTACCATAGTTACGCAAAAAGAAAAATAATTCTGTAATTGTCTCTAATCTGAGATGGAAAAGATATCACAGTGTTTTCATTTTAAAATTGTGTTTTTTTTTTTTTAATATATATAATTATAGTTATTGTTAGGTATATATGATATATTTTTCTTTGTTGCTTTGCATTGTTAAAACGATTATTCCAGGAGTCAAGAGTCGGAGTTGAAAATTCCAAAGAAGTCAAAAGTTTTAAGTAATCTAAAATTGAAGCTAGAGATTAGAAAGATTAAAGGTCAGTTGCTACAAGGTCACCCTTACAGTATCAACCATTTACAGTTGAGTGGGTAATCTTTCAAAATGGAAAGAGTAATGAAGGTTGGAATAATCGGCATTTAAAGTTGATAGGAGAGGAAGCAACAAATCATTAATGAAAATTAAAAAATGAGTTGGTTATAAAACAAAACCATGAGAAAAACCACTTTTGATAGATTTAAAGAATTAACGATGTTCGTTTACAATAATAGTTATAGAACAACCAGAAAGAAAGTCAGAGCAATTAGAGAAAGTTCGATAACTAAAGTGAGCAGTACAAAAAATCAAAGCTTTCTTCAAGACTCTATTGAAGACCTTTGATATGATTAGCGCCACAACAAATGATTCACCGAAATATTATTATTATTATTATTATTATTATATATATTATATATATATATATATATATATATATATATATATATATATATATATATATATATATATATATATATATATATATATATATATATATATATATATATATATATATATATATATATATATATATATATATAAGCACTTTTTGCGTTATACTGTAGCAGTGTCTTATATTTTATAAACTAATTCCTAATCAAAAGTCATAACTTAGGTGAAGTAAGAGTAGGTAAAAAATATTTTAATGTTATCATAATAAAAAATCGAGAGTAAAATCAAGCTGAAGTTAGAGATGAAACTAAAAATTCAAATTATGGAATCAAGCTGAAATTATATTTTCTATTTCACAGCCCTGACACATTTATGAAAACAATTAGTGGGATATTTTTTATGATTTCATAATAAAAAATGAGCCAAAGAATGAATTCTTCCTTATGATAATTTGATGTTCGGCAAGGTTCCTGTCTTATCACACAGTGTTGTAACTCCAGATGTAAATATAATAATAAATAACACATTTTCACTATAAATGCAGTTAGACATACTTACTCTATACATTTACAGAATAATCACTAAGCAACTTAAATTTATACAACTTATGAAACATAGTATTTCCAAATCTTACACTCATACACACACACACACACAAAAAAAAAAGCCTCTAATAATCTCCATTTAGTGTATTCAGTAAAAGAATGTTTCGCTAAGATGGCAACATTTACAAATAAAAAAATAAATAAATTTTAACATTTAAAAAGTTTATATGTATATTTTTGCATCATAAATTTTAAAACTTTGAATATTAATTTGACTAAATCTATTAAATTGTATTATCACTATAATTTTAAAAAGAAATAATCTTTAGTAACATTAAAACTAAGATTCGCTTATTATCTATTATTATTTCTATGAAATTAAAATATTCTGATTATGGAAAAAAGTATTCATTTTTTTAAAGAAATATCTTTTTCCTCAGAAGCCTAATTCCCTCCTTTATATTTTTATGTCTAGTTTTTTTCCATTAATGACGTTCTTGGCTGCTTTTCCAAATCTATCCATTTTAATTCTGATTTCTCTTTTGCATCCAATGTTGCCTACACACTTCAACTACAATTCTATCCTAACTAACCAGTATCCAGTGGGATTATGTAAAATTGTTATAATTAATTTCTACAAATATGCCTGTCAAAAACATTTCCCAATTTTTCCTACTGTATCTCTTTTTGACAGTTCTATCACCTATACTGTTGATAATATAAACATTCTTGGTTTTAATATAACCAAAAAATTGTCTTAGAATCCCTTTTCCCCAATGGCTGCTAGTGGGATATCAAAAAGTTCAGAATTCTGTTCAGGGTGAATTTCTCTTTTTACCTACCTGGTTACTTCAATGGCATTCCCTCCTTCAATTACCGTACCTCTGTCCTGTGAAATTCACTTTAACTTTCTATATCTAATTCAATTTAAAAAATTTACAGTAGGTAAGAACTTGCAAGTATGTTTATTTTACCCTCCTTGAATAGAGATCTCCCCCTGTGGGTAGTAGTAGCAGCATAAAAAATAAATAGGGAAAATAATTTAAAGAAAATTCATTCACTCTGTGTGAGCAAATATTCCAGAAAGCAAATTTATTAATGATAATAACTAGAAGTAATAAAATTAAAAGTAATACCCAATAAAAAGAAAATACAAGATTCATACCATGTAATGCATATGTAAGAGATCTCCTCTTCTGCTTCGAAGAGGGCAATTTTCTACCCTTTTTTTAACTCCAATTTGTAATTTCTTTACTTTATCTTTTTTCTTTTCATCTTCAGCTCTGGCTAATACTATCAACATAAATAAAATCAAAAGATTCAATCTCATCTTGCATGTAAAACTGAAAGAGAAATTCTGATTTGAATAAGGTACCTAATTTACAGATATTAATTTTTAAATCTAGCTAATATATATATATATATATATATATATATATATATATATATATATATATATATATATATATATATATATATATATATATATATATATATATATATACATATATATATATATATATAACATTAAAGTAACTTTTAAATGAGAGAATGTTCTCTGATTTCACTTTAGCCTAAATGTTCAGTCACTTAAATGCCATAAGCAGGTATGATCTGAATTTTTTTTGAAATATATATATATATATATATATATATATATATATATATATATATATATATATATATATATATATTATATATATTATATATATATATATATATATATATATATATATATATATATATGATGGGATGATAAAGAATTTTTTGACAATGATGACAATTATAGTAAATTTGACATTGACAATGAAATTGAAGAAAGTACATTTTAAAATATTTAACAATTTTATAATAATGAATTAAATTCTTTCCTTTAAATGGTTAAATACATTAATTTTACTATATAGTATAATATATGGTGTCCCTACTCTCTCTTGGTTCCAGAAATGAGCTTTTAGATATCTGGCAGGATTAGGTCAGGTCACCATGATGGCCAAAGTCCATCGGAAAATGGTAAAAAAGTTTTGACTGGGAGAGTCTCGATAGGCACACGTGGCTTTTGTCTCTATTTTACTAATGTTGAAAGGGTGACTAAATTTAGTATATGTTAACATTGTACTTGTGGCAAGTATGAACTAACCAGGGCCCTGGTCCCGTCCCCAGCAAATCCTGACCATTTTTTTGACCCTGGCAACAGATAAAAATCAGGGAGGACCGGGGCTTGAATGCCAGAGTTAAAACGGAAAATTATATTTGAGGGTAAAGTCCAATTTCAAATTTTTTTTTAATATTCAGCCAATTCTCCTGAAATTTTCAGTGTAAATTGTTTCTTTCCTGGTGAAAAAAGTCCATTACTAATGATTTCTGAGCCTATACATTAAGTTTTTTTTAAGGAAATTTGACCCTTTTTCAAATCAATGGATGGCCAAACCACTTTTGGAATGACCTGAAATTTGAATTACATATTCATAATTCTATGGGTTACAAAAGCTTTTAACAGACTTTTGTTCCCAGAGTTATAGAAAAAATGTTATAAGCCAAAAACTGACCAACTATCAGAAAAACACTTTTTTAAAAAAAAAAAAAAAAAAAAAAAAAATCCACCTTTTTGGACCAAAATAATAATAATAATAATAATAATAATAATAATAATAATAATAATAATAATAAAAAAAATACAACTATAATATTTCTTATTTTTGGTGGGTGTATAGAGGAGGGATGGGGGGCTACAAATTCCTCTCTATACTTTATTCAATGCAATTTGTTAGTTTCGAGATATAGCCTTCAAAAAGGTCCATTTTTTACCAAATTTCAAAATATAAATGTTGTTGCCCTGTCCTTCCTCTAAACAATATCCACAAATAAAAAAATTACTAGGTAGCATTTTTTATTAAATAATTTTTTCATCCAGTAGGGTACAATTTTTGCAAATTTTTTTTCAAGTACTTATAACTTTTTTCCTAGACATGATTCAAAAATTTCTTCCCATCAATACAAGAAATTGGGGCTAAGATTATTCAGTTAAATTTTCAGCTCACATGGACCAGTGGTTTGACCCAGATATTCATTTTTCTCAACTTTGGGTCCAAATAACTTTCGAACCATTATAGACTAGTGAAGTGAAATAGTGAAATAAACAAAATATTTGCCTACAGTATATCTAATGATGAGTCACCCATTTTGTTTAAGATGAGTCAAGTGAAATCTGATACAAGTGACAAGGATATTGGTGTACCTGAAATTGAATATATTCCAGGAAACATTGCATTCATGAATGATAAAGCACACTGGATAGGATTTAATAATGTGTCTCATGAATTTGGAGATTATAAAATTAATTCCTTACTACACTGCACTTAACAGCCATCCAAATACATTTTTCCTGAACAAAAAGGTGAATGTCAGATACCACAAGATGACATTGTATATGATGTCAAGTCCAAGCATCACTCCAGGCATTAAGATAACATACTGTACTCATTTGAGGATAAGGATGTAAAGAGCTAATTATTTATTGGAAATGATTCTTAAAAGTGACTAAATGTATATTTACTTACTACCACTCGGGTTATTTTATATTTTAAATTATTAAACAATGTTAATTGTTTAATAAAGTTACACATTGTCTATTTTCGAGATTCAAATTTTTTAAAGTTCATGTACAGACCGACCGGGGTTGTTATTTTGCCAGGGCTGGGGTCTCCCAAATTTGACCAGGGCCAAGGCTTGGTAAGGGTTCTGGCCAGGGTTGCCTAAATTTGTAAAGAGATCAAAAGTACTGAAATTTAGGTTAAGAAAATTAGATATAATTTTAATTGAGATTAATTTCATTATAAGGAAGGAATAGAATAGTCAACATTCACTTAATGATTAAATGCATTTTTTCAGAAAAGTTTGAAAAAAATATTTTTTATTCACAAGTGATTCAACAGGTTTACTTAGGTAAAATGAAAATGAACAAAATTAACATCATAGATGACTCTCTTGCTTTCTGGAAGGAAAACAAGAATGACTTCCCCACACTAGCAAAACTGGCAAGAGTATATTTTAGCCCACAAGCAAGCTCCAGTGAAAGAGAATTGAAAGTAGGGAAATCAATTCAAAAAGAAATGTAGAAATGTTACTGTTTTTAAAATACAATCTTAGATAAGTAACATTTCACTCCCCCAAATTCTAAAACTTATGATGCAAATGTTCAAGAAGATTCTGATATTTGATTCATTTCGCCACACCCGATATGTAACAACGGAGTAATGGAATGAAAATGATATTTTTCTTATATTTTTGTTTGATTTAATCCACCATTAATAAGTATAATTATATAATTAGCAATTATCCCTGGCAGGTAAACCCCTGTTTTCCCTGATTATTAGCCGGGGTTTGGGCTTTACATAAAAAAATAAGAAATAAATACCAAAATTCACAAGCGTTTCATTTCATATGTTTATGCAGAAATGATAATGGAGCATTTTTAACAATGTTATTTTGATAAACACAAATATTTTTATATTTATATTTATTTATTTTCTTGATAATTTCTATTTAAAAAATTGCTTGATTATAGACGTGGTAATGTTTCAATATATATCAAAGTTTACTTTGTTATTTACAGTACGCCAGATGGATAAGGAAATTCATAGACAAATTGGGGATAAGCCCGTTTTGCATTTGAGTTTAAATTCAAACTTCAACCTTATACTATGCTTCAACGACTAGTTTCTAATGAAGTTCATCCATAGTACTTATACTATGATGTTACTCATAATAATATCTGTAGAAATCTGTATAATTATTGGAAGAAGCTTTCATTTTATGCCGTTTATATAAATATATTTCTTAAAGCGTTTAAGACAGTAATTTTGAACAAATCACATTTTAAATAATAATTTGCCTATTTAACAATTAAATAAACATACTACAGCTTTAAAAAATACTAAATAGAAGTGGCAAATCACTTTGTTCGTAAAGATATCGAGCCAAAATTCATCTTGGAGCCAAATTGTTTTGACTAAAAACTAAACTTCTAACGAAAAAAAATATTTTTTTGTTTGCTTGAAGTAATATTCAGAAATTTTCTTCAGCACTAAAAAAAAAATTCCCTTTTTTTTTTATCTAGCTCTACCTTAAATTAGTCGATATTAAAAAATATATTTATCTTGAAACATTTGAGCAGCAAGTTTTTGTCAAAATCTACCATAAATATTTATATATATATATATATATATATAATATATATATATATATATATATATATATATATATATATATATATATATATATATATAATATATATTATATATATATATATATATTATATATATATATATATATATATATATATATATATATATATATATATATATATATATATATATATATATATATATATATATATATATATATATATATATATATATATATATATATAATATATATATATATATAATATATATATATATATATATATATATATATATATATATATATATATATATATATATATATAATATATATATATATATATATATATATATTATATATATATATATATATATATATATATATATATATATATATATATATATATATATATATATATATATATATATATATATATATATATATATATATATATATATATATATATATATATAATATATATATATATAATATATATAATATATATATATATATATATCGTCGAGAGTAGATGTGCCTAAAGATAGATGGGAAAAGAAAAGCGAGAAGAATCAGAAAGAAGATTGAGGAGAGAAAAGAAGAAGAAGGTTTATGCATTCAGATAGTATTGAACAAAATTTGAAAAACTAATAGCTAAAATTTATTTTAAAATTAGAATTTTGAAAATATTTTTTGCATTAAAAAATAAATAAGTTTCGATAAATTATTATATATCAAAATTAATAGAGGAGCAACAAATCTTTCAATATAATGGACTTTCGGCTTTTAATGAAAATTAAACTTTAACATTAAGAATTTGAAATTTAAAACAAGAGTTGAAAATCAACGACAGGATCGGATCATGTGAAGAAAAAATGCAAGAAACGACAGGACTAGCCATCCGGCCTTGTGATTTCTCTGTCAACGGCTTGTAACTACTCCAGAACCAGCATTGGGAACCATTGCTCGGAGAGCGCAATCTTTTGAAGACCCTGGGAGAGAGTGTTTGGAGGTTGGTTTGAGAACG
>SEYY01021307.1:35000-37500 GCA_009176605.1 Armadillidium nasatum | reverse complement strand
CTAAATTAGTTAAAAATGATAGAACGAAAAATGTAGGTATTTTACAGCATAGCATTGCAATAATTGCGATGGTAAATATTTTGGTGAGACCAGTGATTTTAAAAGACGTGTGTACCAACATAAGAAAAGTTTAATGATGTAGAGACCAAAATTTCGCATTACAAGAACATAGAGAGGAAAATAATCACACAATTAATATGAATTCTGCAGTTATTAATCCCTTGCCATAACAATGACAATAGAAATTTTTCAGAGTTTTGGTTTTTCATCATTAAAAATACTAATAATCTTAATAGACATCCAGGAGAAATAAAAAATTGATGATACTCTGAATAATTTATTGAAAAATGAAAGATTTTACAAGAACATTTTAGAAAAAACATGTCATACCAAGAAAAATACAACTTTCAAACCAACGAAAAAATTTTTTTTTCCACAGATTTTGAATCTTCTTGAGAATATATTCTTTTTCTTTCACTGTTCCTATTACCCTTGAATAAAGGTCTCCTGGTCAGAGATCTAAAGCTTGGTTTTAATAGATTCCCTTGTTTTTTTACTATTTGTTACTTCGTTTTAATTTTTATGCTTTTATTGTTTAAATAGTTTTGCTCATAGGTTGATAATAGGGTTTCTTGATGAAGTTATATATATATTATATATATATATATATATATATATATATATATATATATATATATATATATATATATATATATAATATTTATATATATATATATATATATATATATATATATATATATATATATATATATATATATATATATATATATATATATATATATATATATATATATATATATATATATATATCTCGAAGATAGATTTAAAAAATTCAAGCAAAAACAAACTTATTCTTTTTTAATTGTCTCCTTTAATTAAAAATAAAGCCGTTTAAGCCAACTGGCTTTCAGCCATGGCGTTTTTACAAACTTATGAGTGTTTTTGGTTACATTGAATAAATTAATACTTAATGATTGCTTAATTATATTACTGAAATAAATACACTTATTTTTAAAAAGTGTCCTTATTTATTAATTTTAAAAAACATCGCTTATGTTATTTAACATTTTCTATTTCGATTGGTATGTTTTTAATTTGAAGATAAGTTAATCTATAATGTATTTTGAGAATTAATTATAGAAATAATAAAGTTTATATTATGCTACAAGATTTTTTGATAATCTTTGCTCTGTAATAGTTAAGATATTTTGTTTAAAAGGCTCGAGATATTTATTTTCATTTCAAATCGAGAGAATATTACTTATTTAATTTAGTTACCGCTTTTTAAAAAAAAACGTTTTATATTTTGTTAAGTTTATCATAATGTAAATGAAGTTCGAGATTCAAGAGATATGAGAGACAAGTGATTTCGTAGTAAATCGACATAAAAAGTTGAATGAATGCATTTTATTTGGGAGAGTAACACGTGTATTGAACTTGTATATGTGGCCTGAAGGGTAGTATTTTGTCTAACTGGAGGGACGGCTTATGCCCGTTGTTGGTGAAGCCCTAAGTATAATAATAAAACAAAACAAAAATATTTAGAAATATAAATTCTCTTATAAAAAGGTTGGAAAGAGTTTTTGCATGATATCGTGGTTTTAGCTTCTAATTTTGGGGAATAGCCCAAATCGTTGACAGGACAAATTGAAAAGCGAGTCAAGTCATCTAAGTCATCGAAACTCCATTAAAAAAAATTTCTCTCTCGACCAAAACGTCGACAACGGGTTTTGTTAAAGTAAATGAATCGACAACATTTTTTCACAATCTCGTCCAAATCATCGACAGTCGGCACAATAAATAATGCATATATTTTATATTATTACGTCTAGCAAGTATATTTCACCACAGCTAGGTTAGATTAGGTTAGGTTAAGTTAGCTGAAATATAAAACTGACAAGTACCAATAATAATAATAGTAAAAATAAATATTAATAGAAATAAGCTTAAATATCGATGAAAACTAAAATATAATGTTCGTTAAGTGGTTGATATAATTTTTTTTTTATGTATGACCAAATCGTCGACACATTCAAACTGAAGAGAAAAATGGCCAACAGATTTTTTTTCAAAAGTATCGATCATTTAAGGTGTCAAGCATTTCCCCTGTCGACGATTTAGGTCTAGGCTCTTCCAAATCATTTAAAGTGACAAGGTTGAGCTTCTAATTTAGAAGTCAGTCATTAACTTAATCTGTGAGAGAATTCAGCTGGAATCCTCCATCGTAAACTGAAAAGTTTTTAGCTGAAACATAAAGATATCATAAGTATCAAAATAAAGATATCCTAAGTATCAAAATAAAGATAACCTAAGTATCAAAAGAAATCGATATTTAAAGATACTATAGTTTAGAAATTGTCCTAAAACCAGTAGAGATTCCTAGTTTTCAACTCAATATTGGAATTATTTAAATTTTGTAAGGCGCTATAGTCGGTAGTTCCTTATAATTTGTAGTGGGTTTTAGCTCGGGGTTCTTCTT
>SEYY01021307.1:22500-25000 GCA_009176605.1 Armadillidium nasatum | reverse complement strand
TTTTTATTTATTTATTTTTTTTTTTCACTTTGTCTTTGGAGGGGAGTTGAGGTACCTAAATTTGTAGATTTAATTAAATTTCCTTTGAACTATCGTATTTTTAATTTTTTAAGCCTTCTTCATAATTCTTATACATATATATATATATATATATATATATATATATATATATATATATATATATATATATATATATATATATATATATATATATATATATATATATATATATATATATATATATATATATACTATATATATATATATATATATATATATATATATATATATATATATATATATATATATATATATATATATATATATATATATATATATATATATATATATATATATATATATATATATATATATATATATATATATATATATCTCAAATAGTGTTTTGTGAAACATCTTGCATTTATATGTCCATTACCTTTCGCATTTCCATAAGTAGTATTAGAAGTGCAGATTATTATTATTACATTATGAGCCTTCAGGCAGACTAATTATGCCCTCTTTCTCTACCGTATGCTTTACAATTTTAATGAAAACAGTATTTTAAGCATTTTACTTTCTTAATAAAAGAAATAGTTATCTGTAAATGCGACCTCCCAATATCCCTGCGTTGCACCAAAATAATTCAGCATGTTTATGCTCTTAGCCCTCATTACTGTTTCTAATATAAAGATTTCTGATTGAAGAAATTGTAGTATTTAAAATCTACTGTAATATTTCTGCTCTGAAAATTTTAAAAGGATTGGGTGATTAATAGAGTTATAAAAAATATATATTTTCGACATGAAATTTTTAAAACTTTCTTTTTTTTTCTGAAGAAAATTCACCTTCCTCTTCCATATCCACCACGAATAAAAAAAAATCATCTTTTAGAATTGCTTAGAAAATGGAAAAAATTAAAATTATTAGTAAATTAAAAAGTTGAATAAATTATCTTTTCTTTCACTCTAAAAATCATTCCCAAAATGACATTTTCAGCGATTTTGATGAAAAATTTTGACTTAAAAATTTATGTTGAAGAAATGCTTTTAGATGAAAGGTTTAATTACCAAAATTTAATAATAATAATAATAATAATAATAATAATAATAATAATAATAATAATAATAATAATAATAATAATAATAATAATAATGATGACCTACCAAAAGGGGCAAAAATAATTACACTTTTGAAATCATTTAATAAAAAAATATTTTTTGACTGTTTTGAATTGTTAACATATTAAGTTAATAGACTGCAAAATATAAATTTATCTTGGAAAATGGTCACGTAAACAGCGATGCTTTTGTTTGATCTCTAAGAAAATCTTGTATTAAGTTTAATATCCAACTTTCGTCATTCATTGTCCAATCCTATTCCTGAAACTGTTCTTTTTTTCTATGATTATCTACTATGAGAACTTTGTAGACTTCCACCACTTTTTTTAAATGGTCTAATTTTGATGCTTCTTATGGTTGTGTTCTATGATATTTTTTTTTCTCCTAGTGTTACAACATGGATATATATATATATATATATATATATATATATATATATATATATATATATATATATATATATATATATATATATATATATATATATATATATATATATATATATATATATATATATATATATATATATATATATATATATATATTATATATATATATATATATATATATATATATATGATATATATATATATATATATATATATATATATATATATATATATATATATATATATATATATATATATATATATATATATATATATATATATATATATATATATATATATATATATATATAAAATATTTCTAACTCTGATAATAATCCTTTTTTAACAACTTCCACCACTTCCATCGCTCTACACAATCTTCACTTAGGAAAAAATCCCCTTTGTTTTATTTATGACAGCTGGGAATATATACACCTTTAAATAACATCTATACAGGCAAACTGTAAATAGAGTTTTTGGTCTTTGATGAGTTTGGAGAAAAACAAACCCGTTTTCTTGAATTGGTGCAAGGCTGTGTCATACTTTATACGAATGAAGTATTCCAGTACATTCCCATTAAATTATATAAAATAGGGAACCGATTAAGTAGCAATTACCTTAAGAAAACATTGATCGTAGAAAACAATTCTTCAACCTTCAATAAAATGCTTTTGTTATAATTATACCTTCTATAATATATAATACAAACTATCTGTATATTTATTCTCTTTGATAAATACATTCTCTCATTAATACACTATCGGCATTTCATTGTTATATCCTTTTAAGAGAAGGCCAAAAGGAAAAAATAATTATCGGTATTCTTTTTTTTGTTCTTCCCCCCCCCTCACCCCACTACTGAAAAGGGAAGAGAGGGAAGGGGAAAAGAAAATTCCTCTCCAATAAAAGGCGAATGATATTATTGGTTTCTTCGTCTATTTTATCCTAAAAGGAAAAAGAATAGACGAAAAAATTATAGCCATATTTCTT
>SEYY01021307.1:0-7500 GCA_009176605.1 Armadillidium nasatum | reverse complement strand
ACGGAGGGTTTATATCCAAGCTATTGCGCAGATGAGAATATCTAATTCTTCGACTTTGGTTGTTATGAAATCTAGAAACTAAAAAATTGCAAGCATTGTTATTTAAGATTTTATGCTGTTGTTTTAAAAGGGATAAGTTCAATAAGTCACGAAACCGCAAGATTTTAAGTTTTTTAAATAACGGTGCTGTATGATCATGGAGGCGGCTAGCGCTTAATAGACGAATGAAACGTTTTTGCATCTTTATAATTGGTTGAATAACAGCATTGCTGGCAATGCCGTATATTGGAAGGCAGTATAATAAGTGTGTGTGTACATGTGCGTAATATATCTTTTTCAATATGTACAAGGGAATGGATTTGGCTAGTTTGACAAGTATATACATATATTTCGCTAATTTATTAACTAATTGGCTAATATGCTCTTTGAAAGTTAGTTTCTCGTCAAATATTACACCTAGAATTTTGGCACTAGTGGCCCTTTGTAATTCCTCTCCGTTTAATTTAATATTGAAATCTTGATTTATAGTTTTATTGCTGATAATAAGGTAAGACGTTTTTTGAACATTTAATGAAAGTTTATTTGAATTTATCCATGTTAATATTCTATTTAAGGTATGAGATGCTTTTTGTGGGAGCGTATCAGGATTTTTATCGTTTATTAATATCGATATATCGTCGGCGAATGAGACAGAAAAGGTGTCATGTGAATTAAACAAATCATTTATATATAGAGTAAATAATACTGGTCCCAGGATAGAGCCTTGTGGCACACCAGTCATTACTAGCGATAGCTTAGAGTGTGTTTCACCCAATTTCACATACTGAGGCCTGTTAGTTAGGTAGGACCTAAACCACTGCAATGGGTTTCCAACAATGCCCATCAAATTCATTTTCCTCAATAGAATGTCATGGTCAATTGAATCAAATGCTTTGGTGAAGTCCAATAATAATAGCAGAGATGAGTCTTTTCGTTCGATATTTTCATAAATTTTTTCAGTTAGGCAGACAAGTGCGTCAGATGTTGATCTTCCTTTTCGGAACCCAAACTGATAATCATGGAGAAGGTTATTTGAATTAAGATATTCCAATAGTTGGTTTAATACTAATTTTTCAAATATTTTACTAATAGTGGGCGTGATCGATATCGGTCTATAATTCAGAGGATTTGATCTATCCCCCTTTTTGTGAATCGGCGCAACAAGAGAGAGTTTAAGGGCGTGTGGGAATATACCCTTGCGGAGGGAAGAGGTTAAAAAGGTCCTTTAAGGGGAAGAAATTAAATCGGCGATGTTTTTGAAAAGGCTATTTGGAATGGTGTGAATATCACATGTTTTGTTTCGTAGCTCGTAATTACAGTTTTAACTTCGGAGTCCGAGAAGGCCACGAAGGAAAAGCGCGAACCACAATATCCTAAGTAGGTTTCGAATGCGGTTTGACTTGGAAGTCTGTTGGCGGCGGTTTGTTTACCGATATTTACGTAGTGGTTATTTAGTATTTCGGCAATGTCTTTTTGATCGCTTATTATTTTACCATTTACAATTAATTCTTTTATATTATTGCTACTTTCTGATTTCTTGGTGTTAATTAGGTCGTTGATTAGGCCCCATGTTTTTTTAGAGTCGTCCCCGTGAACAATTAATTAATAATAATAATAATAATAACAATAATAATAATAAGAAGAAGAATAATTATTATTATTATTATTATTTTATTATTATTATTATTATTTTTTCTCACTTTCTCCCCATCCTCCTGAAGGTGCACGTGCCCTTCGGCAGTTTCAGACGATGTCCCTCCACCTCTGTCAATCATCAAACGCTCTTCAGTCTCAGCCATGATGCTTCTCTTGCTTTCCACTGTTCACTCAACACCATCTTTCCATTTAATTTTCAATCTCTCCACCAACCTTCCTTCTACTTTTCTCCTTTCATAATATTTTCTGCATATCTATTGCCGTTCATCGTCTTTACGTTCCCAAACTGTCCTCTTTACAACTCCAATCTGCTCTCCACCTTCAACTCCGCACTCACCATCGTTCCTCACTCAATCCAGTCTCATTATTTCCATTATCAGTCTAAACACTTTCATTTCGCATGTTTGAAAATTGCTCATTGCCTTGGTTTTAAGCGCCCATGCGTATGTCAATAAATCAGTAAGGGCATCAGCATACCGGTATACAGTATTGTTTTAAATCCCGTGGCATGCTCCGGTCCCTGGACAATTTGTACAGTGAGGTAAAAACCCCATAGAACCTACCAATCCTATGATTCAGTTCCACTGACATATTATCTTTTGACAGATAAGACACTCAGATATATACAAACTGGTTCGATTGCTTCAGTACTCTATCCTCTATTCTCACATGCATCTCTTTCGACTTTTCTGGTAATTCATAGTCTTTTCACATACCATTTTCAGTGCAAAAATCTATGTTTACCGTCGATTTTTTCGGCCTGAAACCGTGTTGCCATTCATCCAGCTTATTCTCGATTATTTTTCTCGTACTTCTAAAAAGTCTTGTCATACATCTTTGCAACATGTGGAATCAGAACAATTACTCTAGAGTTCTTGTAATCCGCTTTATCGCCCTCCTTAAATACAGGGTATTTTATGGATCTATTCCAGTTGACGGATGTTCTTCCATTCCTCCAACATCTGTTTATTTTTTCATTCATTTACAACATTCCCTTCTCACCTGCATCCACCAGTATTTCTGCCGGCATCACGTCTTCATTTTTTCCATCACATATATTATAATTATTATTATAATTATTCTTATTATTATTATTATTATTATTATTATTATTATTATTATTATTATTATTATTATTATTATTATTATTATTATTATTATTATTATTATTATTATTATTATTATTATTATTATTATTATTATTATTATTATTATTATTATTATTATTATTATTGTTATTATTATTATTATTATTATTATTATTATTATTATTATTATTATTATTATTATTATTATTATTATTATTATTATTATTATTATTGTTATTATTGTTTACTTGATAGTTTTTGATAATTAATGTTACAAAACGGTAAAATTTAATATGCTGCCACAATTTTTTGGCTTAAAAATTAATTTTTTCCTTTTATTTTACAAAGAAAGAAACAGAGAATTTATCTTACATTTAATTTTTTAAAAATAAAAATAATGCAGACATCCCCAATTATTTTTTTATTTTTTTTTTATTTCTAAATAAAAATATTACTTTTCCGAGTTTGTTTTAAAATTATAGCTTGAATGTTTAGCTGACTCAGAAAAGAAAAAAAAAATTTTCTTTTTCCTTTAAAAAAAAAAAAAAAAAAAAAAAAAAAAAAAAAAAAAGTTTATAAGGATTACAGTGTATAAACTTTCTTAACTTCACTAGACATGAAGTTTTAAGTTTCAAAGAAGAAAACTTATAGTTTTAAATATATTTACAATGTTAGAAAATTATAAAACCTCTTTATAATTTGATTTGGCTTAGCAAAAAAATATTTTTTAAAGAAGAGATATCTTTATAATTATAATTATAATTATAATTACAATTATAATAATTAATTAATTTAAATAATATAAAAATAAATAATATATATATATATATATATATATATATATATATATATATATATATATATATATATATATATATATATATATATATATATATATATATATTATATATATATATTCACACACAGGTTTTAATAATACGATTTAATTATAATTAGAATTCTTAGAATTATTACCGAAGCAAAGCGATAATTTTTTTTTTAATCCCATATGTAGCACGACCGAAATTTTACATTTTAAAAAGGTAATGATTAGAAGGACACGCCTTTTAAAATTACCAAGCTTTTATATATGTTAATAATTATTTTTAAAAATTTATATTCATATCGATATTTACAAATTTGGATAGATGGATAGTGACATCATCACAATGAAATTCCAATGAATACATACCTAGCCGTATGCCGCTCGTTTACGTGATACCGAAGGGACATTATAAAGAATGACACAAACACCGTACATCATTGTTAAAAACGTTGCAGGTTCCGTAGGATGCATGACATGACCACATTATTACAAAAATGGTAGATGATATCATCACGGGCATATTTCTTATATCGATCGTCAGTTGTTGCAGAGTGATAACAGCAACACTGGGATGACGCATGTCTAACGTAACAGATATGGTCAGACACTCGTAGTAGGATCTCACTCGGGCAGAACGCACAGCGTCATGCCTCAATCCTCGTAACTTTTAAACAGCTGGTGTATGGGGATAATTTCCCAGACAGGTAACATTTACAGCAGAGGTTCGAGGAAGTCGCAACACATTTCAGGAACACTATGAACCTCCGGGAGTTGCAGGCCAGTATAGTTCACAATGCGAGTTATGTATCCAGCCTTGGGGCTTACATTTATGAACCCCTGTTGTACTGTTGTAATGGTATCCCCCCATATATTAATAGCTAAGTAATAAACTATGATGTATTGTTTGATTCATTTTAAAATTGTTCTCCTTGATACCACGTAAACGAGAAGCTTAAGACCATACTGTAATTGTATTCGGTGGAATTTCATTTTGACGATGTCACCTTTCAATTGTCGAAGTTTGTTTGTTAATCTCGAATGTCAGTCACCTATATATATATATATATATATATATATATATATATATATATATATATATATATATATTATATATATATATATATATATATATATATATATTAGCATCTTATTTTCATTAAATTTTGAGTTATATTTAATGCAGAATACATTTAGATATGGCAAAAGAACAAAACGTATCATCAAATAACAAGAAGATTTACCAAAGCTTAGATAAGATTTACAGTGATTGGCTTTTGATTATCATCTTATTTAAGAATACTTTTCTTTAGAATATTTATTGGTAAAGTCTTGGAATTCTTTGGTTGTTTATTTCTGTGTTTATCCAAGAAGCATTATAAATATGTAGACTATTCTTTTATAATAAAAATGAAGGGAAACATTGTAATATATATAATATAATATATATAATATATATATATATATATATATATATATATATATATATATATATATATATATATATATATATATATATATATATATATATATATATATACTTAAGAGCAATATAACGCACCATCGGCAATTTATCAGTTGGGAGGTCCCGACGATATTGTAGGGTAATGGAAGTGCCTGTGTGTGAAGGTGCGTGCCAGTATCTACCCAAATAAGCAGTTTAGTATCGATGAGCGAGGCGTAGGTGCGATGCCGACAAAATACGTTAAAAGGGCAAACCAGCCAAATTCGGTGAATGACGTGGTAGGAGAGGTAATGTCAGGGGTATGCCGGGTATCGAGAGTATTCAAACATTAACGTTAGTTCAAGTAATATGGCAGTTGGAGGGTACTGCCAACGCCAACTGGGCCGACGGTTCGGGGTCTCCCATACAACCATGAGAAGAGTCCTACAGAGGTACGAGCTGACACATGTTCACACTATGCGGCATGGCCAAGGTAGGCCACGGGCAACATTTACCGAAGAGGACAGATATATACAGTTAATAGTAGCTCGCAATCGACATGCAACACTACGTGACCATCATGCCGAGCTGCAGACTGTCCATCAGACCCTTGTTAGCACGAATACCATTCGACGTCACCTCACGGAAAATGGATACCATCCACGGAGGCGGGCAAGAGGGCACTCCCTCACCAGAGAACAACGAAGAGCATGGATGGCTTTAGCACGACAACACCTGCATTGGCTGCCCCAAGATTGGGCAAGTATCCTATTTACAGAATAATGCCGATTCAATCTGCACTGCTCCGACGGGCGTTCCAGGTCTTATCGGGGGTGACATGAGCGTTATCCAGCATGCACAATGCAAGAGACATTCCCCTTCGGTGGTGGGTCCTTATAGTTTGGAGTGGTATATCTTTCCATGCCACCACGGAGTTACACTTCTTCGATGCAGGGTACCTAACCGGAGAACGATACATAACGGGCATACTCGAACAGTACGTCATACCCTTTAGGACCTACATTGGTGAAGCCTTCATCCTCTTGCAGGATAACGCCAGACCGCACGTAGCCAAATGTGTTGGTGATTACCTCAACACGGTAGGAATTCGAACATTGAACTGGCCCCTTACAGTTCCGACCTAAACTCCTTCGAGCATCTGTGGGACTGAAAAAGAGACTGTACGGCTACAGCACGTGCCACACAGCCTTAACGACCTGCGACAAACGGTTGTACGCCTAAGGGAGGAACTGCCACAGGAAACCATCTAGGACTTCATCTTCAGAATGCATCAACGGTGTTTAGCTGTCATGCGTGCAAGGGGAGGCCACACAATGTACTGTCGGCCAGAGACAGGAGGCATGCACATACAACCTGCAGGTTTGGACCTCACCCTACTTATATGCTACGGTGTCCCAGGGTCCCACATTATAACCATTATGTATAACTATGTGCTATATATTGACAATGTTACTACCCGTTTTGTATGTTTCAGTAATCCTCTATTGACGTTTGTTTCCTCTTCATATATATATATATATATATATATATATATAATTAATAATTATATATATATAATTATATATATAATATATTTATATAAATATATATATATATATATATAATATATATATATATATATATATTAATCTTTATTATATATATTCATTATATTTTTATATATATACAAATTAATTATTTGCATAAAGAGAAATATTTAAAGTTAAAATGAAAAAAATCATACATAAATAATTTAAATGAAAAAGTTTAACATTAACAGTTAAATACATATTTTATTAGTAGTAAAGCAAAAAAAAACAAATATTAAGTATAAAATAATAATAATAATAATAATAAATAATAATAATAATAATAATAATAATAATAATAATTTTTGCTAATAATAATAATAATAATAATAATAATAATAATAATAATAATAATAATAATAATATATGTTAGTATTAAAAAGGAAAATAATTAAAAACAATAAAGGACAATTTTAAATATATATATATTTTTTTAACAGATTACCACCGCTCACGGGCCAAGCCCTTTTCTAGGAGAGGGCAGGAATAATAAATAAAAGAGAATCTTACCCAATCCCGACTAACGAAAATCTCTTGGGTGAGAGCAGACGGAGGCCTTAAAGAGAGGGAGATTAAATACAGGAGGAAAATCTGATGATCTGAAAAAAGGGAGTGAGACTCCAGATAATTCAGGTAATGAGAGCAATGGAGAGTTTCAAAGATTTTAGATAGAATACTAGTGAGAGCTATAGGACGATAGCTAGAGGGATCAGAGCGACTATCCTTTTTCGGGATCGGGTAAACATATGAGCTCTTCCAGAAATGAGGGAACGAATTAGTATTTGGGTAAAGAGAGAGGATTTGAACAAGGAAGGACAGGTGCCAGATCAGACTCATTCTTTCAGAACACGGGGAAGAATG
>SEYY01021306.1:10000-30832 GCA_009176605.1 Armadillidium nasatum | reverse complement strand
TCAGGAGGGTGGCCTTGGAGCAACTAACCTCTGATCTATCTCTCATTTCCAATTGGGGCAAAGAAAACATGATCGTTTTCAATGCCTCAAAAACTCAATTCCTCCATCTCTCTACTCGACACAATCTTCCACTCAACTACGATATCTTCTTCGAAAACACGCAACTCAAACCTTCATCTCTCCTCAATATTCTAGGTGTTTCTTTTTCCCGTGATCTTTCTTGGAAAGATCACATTACCTCTCTTTCTAAACAAGCTTCTAAGAGGTTGGGTGTTCTGAAGCGCCTTCAGTATTTCTTCACAGCACCCCAGTTGCTTGCTCTGTATAGGGGTGTTGTTCGCCCCTGTATGGAGTATGCGTCACACATCTGGGGTGGTTCCACACACACAGCTCTCCTGGAAAAGGTGGAGTCTAGAGCTTTTCGCCTTATCAATTCTCCTGCTCTCACTAATTCTCTCCAATCTCTTTCTGCCCGTCGAAATGTTGCGTCACTCTCTCTCTACTATCGCTATTACAATGGACACTGCTCTTCTGAACTCTCTCGTCGCATACCTCCTCCATTAAGAAGGGCTCATGCGACTCGTCTTTCTACACAGTCTCATCCTTTCTCTGTCCAACTCTCTGACCCCAGACTTAACCTCTATGCTCAATCTTACATTTACTCTACTGGTAAAGTCTGGAACACACTTCCTTCATCTATTTTCCCAACTACCTATGACTTAAGCACCTTTAAACGTCGTGTATCAGGTCATGTCGGCCTTTAATTTGACCATGCTTCCGACTTTCCTCCCAACTCTGGTGGAACAATGGTAGGCCTCTGGCCTTTGCCCACCAGAAAAAGGAGAAATATATAATATATATAATATATATATATATATATATATATATATATATATATATATATATATATATATATATATATATATATATATATATATATATATATATATATATATATATATATATATATCAGAGGTGGGCGCGCAAATTTTAAAATTTAGAGCGCAAACTCAAAAGCGCAAATTTTAAAAACTTTGTCTGCAAATGCAAAAGCGCACATTTTTTCAAAAATTTAGTCCGCAAATGCAAAAGCGCAAATGTCCGCAAATAAAAAAAAAAATTTAAAGCGCAAATTTTGGAGCAAAAAAAAAAAAAAAAAAAAGATTTAAAGATGAATTATTTTTAAATTTTATTTGATAAAGGCAAATATATAACAAAAAATGAGAAAGAATTTATTCTTATTTATTCAGCCATCTTTGATCTCTTCCTCCTCATAGCTCTCCTCTTGCATTCTGAAAAGGGTCATATTCCCTTTCATGAAAATAAATTTTTCAAAATTGCTGGATGCAATATTTGCCCTCTTTGGTCTTAGAATGTATGTCAGAGCCATAACTAAACAGCCTCTCCACGGCCGCTGAGCTGGGTAATGGGGTATTATACTTCATAAACAAGTCCACCCAGACCTCTTGGTATTCACATGGAAAAAGGTTCATAGTGAGAGGGGTTTTGTAGTGAACATTTACTGCATCCCAGCTATCCAAGGTTTGCCGCAACTTCTCCTCCAGAGGTGTATGCTGGATAAATGGGGCCTTCAGTTTCTGAAAAATTTAGAAATGATATCAAGAACTCAAATCTTTTTTTTTTTTCATTTGAACATTATGTCATATATATATATATATATATATATATATATATATATATATATATATATATATATATATATATATATATATATATATATATATATATATATATATATATATATTATATATATATATATATATATATATATATATATATATATATATATATATATATATATATATATATATATATATATATATATATATATATATATATATATATATATATATATATATATATATATATATATATATATATATATATATATATATATATATATATATATATATATATATATATATATATATATATATATATATATATATATATATATATATATATATATATATATATATATATATATATATATATATATATATATATATATATATATATATATATATATAATCATCATCATCATCATCATCATCATCACCGTCCAAACCGGTAGGCTGGCGCCTGTCGGGTGCTACTCCTCCAAAATCTTCTCCATGCATTTCTGTCCTCAAACATTCGGCTGTCTTTCATCTCTTCCAATGTCTTGTTCCTTCGTTGTATGGCTTCTTCTATCGCCTCCATCCATCTCTTCCTTGGTCTTCCCGCCTGTCTCCTTCCTTCTGGTCTCCATTCCAGCGTCTCTCTCACTCTCTCTCCCTCCCCCATTCTCTTCACGTTACCAAACCATCTCAGTTGGTTTCTTTCTAAATGCATTCCAAAATTGATTCCATCCCAAATTCCACTCTCACCAGTTCACTCCTCATTCTATCTCTCAGTGATATATATATATATATATATATATATATATATATATATATATATATATATATATATATATATATATATATATATATATATATATATATATATATATATATATATATATATATATATATATATATATATATATATATATATATATATATATATATATATATATATATATATATATATATATATATATATATATATATATATATATATATATATATATATATATGTAGGACAAGAGATGCTTAAAGTTTGTTATAAATTATAAAAATAGCTCACCTTAAATGGGTCCATTTCAGATTCATCCCCATCACCTTCAGTGCCTTGATGTGGAGGAGTAAAATTCGATGCAATATTACACTTTATTTCCTCCAATATCCTCGTCTTGACAGCTGGATACTTCCCCTCATTTAACCTATGTTCCACTCCGAATTTGAAGTGTGGGTGCAGAGCTGTTGCCATAAGTAATCACAATCATCAAAAATCCTGCTGAACCTCTGGTTCAAATCCCTTTTCTTTCCCTTTGTTTGGCTTTGGCTGCTTTAGTAAGTAGTTGACTAAGCTTTTGGCATAGTTAAGTTTTTTCACCTCTCGTTGCAATTCCAAGAGATTGTCCTTGAGGAGGAAGAGGTTAGGCAATAGAACCCCCGCGTACGCATTCTTCTCATCCTACAACATATCCAGCCTAACAGCAATAGGTGTCATTATTTCGATGTACTCGGAAATTACCTCCTTGTCAGTTTTATTAAATATTGGAAGACAAGGCTTTTTTTCCATACAAATAAACCAATAAATCAATAAACAAAATATTCAATAAACCATATATATATATATATATATATATATATATATATATATATATATATATATATATATATATATATATATATATATATATATATATATATATATATATATATATATATATATTATATATATATATATATATATATATATATATATATATATATATATATATATATATATATTATATATATATATATATATATATATATATATATATATATATATATATATATATATATATATATATATATATATATATATATATATATATATATATATATATATATATAACAATATCTTTTATTATCGAGGACAATTTGATATTTTTTAAATATCGATACTTTTATTATATATCGGCATTCCTAGTTTAAGTATTAACTTTTAATTAGCAGAAAGAGTAATAAAATTTGGCTGATTAAATAAGAAACTGAAATATCGGAAGCGCAAATTTGCGCTTTTGCGCTCTTAAAAAAGTTGTTAAGCGCAAAATGCAAAAGCTCACATTTTCGAATTTTAGCGCAAAAGCGCAAATTTTTTAAAGCGCAAATTGCGCTCTCATTTGCGCTTATGCCCACCTCTGATATATATATATATATATATATATATATATATATATATATATATATATATATATATATATATATATATATATATATATTTAGGGGGGAGGGGAGTAGCGCTCCCGAGGCGATGAGATTACCCAACATTGTGTATATGGGATGCTAAAGGTACTTCCCATCTCATCGCGGTACCCAATGATTCGTTCCATTTCACGCTCACCTTCTTCTAAATCGGAGTAAACTCTCCTTCGTACACACAAAACATTAATACAGACACACGGCATTTGAAAGTATGCAAGTCAAAGGAAGTTGGAAAAACAGATAAAGGGAGTGTGTTCAAAACTTTACTAGTAAAATATATGTAAGATTGAGCATAGAAGTTAAGTCTGGGGTCAGAGAGTTAGACAGAGAAAGGATGAGACTGTGTAGAAAGTCGTGTCGCATATGCTCTTCTCAATGGAGGAGGTATGCGACGAAAGAGTTGAGAAGACCAGTATCCGTTGTAATAGCGATAGTATAGAGAGTTACTAAGAGCAGGAGAGTTGATGAGACGAAATGCATTAGACTCTACCTTCTCAACGAAAACTGTATGAGTGAACCACCCCAGATGTGTGAGGCATACATACTCCATACAGGGACGAGCAACACCCCTATACAGAGCAAGCAACTGGGGTGGCGTGAAGTAATTCTTGAGGCGCCTCAGAGCACCCAACCTCTTAGAAGCTTGTTTAGAGATAGAATTAAAGTAATGTTTCCAAGAAAGATCACGAGGAAAAGAAACTCCGAGAATATTAAGAACAGATGAAGGTTTGAGTTGTGTTTTTTCGAACAAGATATCATAGTTGTGTGGGAGATTGTGTTGAGTGGAGAGATGGAGGAACTGAGTTTTTGACGCATTGAAAATAACCCAATGTTCTTGGATATTCAATCCGTTTTTCATTAAACTATTATTTTTATCCTTATTCCATATTACATTTTTATATATTTCTTTTCAGGAGATGACTTTTTAAAATTATTTTAAAACTTATTACACATTACATTTTTAATATTTTTTTCAAGCTATAGCATTTTTTCTTATTTCAGTCTTTATATTTGTTTTAAGATATAACTTAAAATTTATTTTCAATCCTTTCAATAATAAATTATTATATCTCTTAAAAAAATTTAAATTCTTTTATTAAACAAATTTATTTATTATAAATTTATCGTTATTTTTAAGGCTAACACACTGATTCATGTAAAGCGTATAAGAACTTTTCTACTCTTCATACGTGCGCGTGCACACACATACACATACACACAAGTGTATCAAAAAATTACGATGTCTTCCATCTTTACCATCTTAAATTTCAGATCGGTTTAAAATATGTCAAAAGAAGGTAGCATATTTATGTATATTTCTCACTCGATGGGACTTAGGGAATTACATAGATAACATCTTTGAATCATCACACAGAGATTTTAGACATGTTTCCATGGAATGGGATAGTAAGATAACATTTTAAAGCAGCATTATCAATTAATCATTCGACTACTGGAACAACATAGTTGCATTTAGTAGAGAAAAGGTGGGGTTTCAAAGAGGAATCAGAAGAGAAACAAATAGCCCAGCATCGGAGAAGCCCTTGGGGGAGGCTTCCAAAAATAGCCCCTCATTCAACAATTTCCCAATCACCACTTGGAGGTTGGTGGCCTCCGGTGATGGGGTTGGTGCCACCAAGACTCTGCAGCCGGCATGTCCTGATGCACGGTCTATTTTTTCAGTAATTTCTGCAACATTCGCGGGCTGCACTCCAATTTCCACTTTGTTGAACATCACCTCTCTATTTCTAGACCTCATCTCTTGTTCTTGACCGAAACTCAGATGTTTGAGATTTCTGACAGGAAACCCAATTCTGTTTCCTCCTACTGTCTCTATCCTCAATTTTTAGCCAAAAGCGGTTGTTGTGCATGCGTGAGCAACGATGTTGTTTGTTCTCGTATCTCTACTTTGGAGTCTACTGAATTTTTCATTTTATGACTTAGGCTCTCTTGCCATTCTACGACTAAATTCATTTCTTGTTTATTTATCTCCTAATTCTACTGACTATCCTAAATTCTTCGACTATTTAAACTCCAAAATAGAGGGCATTCTCTCTTCATCTCCTTTCTCTGAAATCATCATATTAGGTGATTTCAATGTTCACCACCGCCAATGGCTTTCTTCTAGCTCTCACGATATAGATGGCGAACGTGCCGTCCATTTCGCTATTAAAATGACCTTGAGCAGTTGATGCAGCTCCCTACTCGTACCTGGAGATAAACCCAGCATTCTAGACCTTTTCTAACTTCTAATCCTTCTCCTTATACTGTTAAACTCTTTCTTCCTCTGGGTTCCTCCGATCACCTTTTAATCTCTGAATCCTTTTCTATCTCTTCACGTCTTCAGCAGGAAAGACCCCCTTCTGTTGAAAGGAAACGTTTGTGGCATTTCGGTGCCCCAAACAGGTCGGACTTGCGGTCGTACTTCTTAGATTTCCCGTGGGTTGATTACTGCTTCCATGGATGGGTCCCTCGGAGTGTGCAGAATATTACTAAGGTGATTCTCTCTGGCATGGAGGCGTACATTCCATTTTCATTCCCTTCCACTAAACCTAACAAACCTTGGTTTAACTCTGCTTGTTCTCGCGCAATCCGCTTCAGGAATGTTGCCTTCAGGGATTACCATCGTCTTCAAACTCCAGAAGCTCACTCTACTTATATATCACCATGGAATCGTGAAAAATCTCTCCTTCGTAACACTAAAAACTTATTTCTTCATAGAAAATGCAATAATCTTTCTGGTTCCTCTTCTTCATATTCGTTGTGGCATTTTGCAAAAAATATCAACTCTAATTTTGCTTCTTCCTCTTTCCCTCCTTTAATATCTTCCGACGGCACAGCTGCTGTTTTATTTTCCTTTAAAGATAAACTCTCTGTTAATATTTTTGCCTCTAATTCAGCCTAAGACGATTTCGGAGCTACTTCTCCTCCTTCATTCTCCTCTAACTCAATTATGCCAATATTTAGAATTTCTTCTAAATATGTCATTTCTGCTTTCTCTGAGCTTAATACTAACAAGGCGTATGGTCCAGATGGTATTCCTCCTGTGGTTCTCAAAACTTGTGCTTCCACGCTTGCACCATGCCTCGGTTAACTATTTTGTCTTTGTCTCTCTTCTTAAACCTTCCCTTCTTGCTGGAAACGTGCGCTCATTCAGCCTGTGCTGAAGAAGGGGGGCCCCTCTCAACCCTCCAACTACAGTCCCATTTCTTCAACATCCGTTCTCTTTAAATCTTTCGAATCTTTCCTTATCAGTGAGATTTGGAAATATCTCAATTCTTCCAACCTTATCTCAGATCGCCAGTATGGTTTTCGTAAGAAACGCTCTACTGGCGATCTTCTTTCCCTTCTCTCTGACTCTTGGTCTTCCGTTTTTCGACATTTTGGTGAATCTTTGGCTGTGGTGCTGGACATATCGAAAGCCTTCAGTAGAGTTTGACACAAAACTTTGATTTTTAAACTTTATCACTAATTTCCTTTCCGGTCGTTCTATATCAGCTGTTGTAAACGGCTACCGTTCTTCTTTTAAATCTATTAATAGTGGTGTTCCTCAGGTTTCTGTCATATCTCCAACACACTATCTGCCTTTCATTATTGACCTTCTTTCTATTACCTCATCTCCTCTCCTCTCCTATGCTGATGACTCCACCCTTCATTACTCCTTCCACTTTGAAAAGATCCCCACCAAACAGCAGTTGATAGACTTGAGAAGGGTAGCTTTAGAGAAACAACCTTCTGATGTTTCAAGTATTTCAAATTGGGGCAGAGAGAATATGGTTATTTTCAATGTATCAAAAACTCAGTTGCTCCATCTCTCCACTCGACACAATCTTACACACAACTATGATGTCTTCTTTGGAAACACAGAATTCAAACTTTCATCTGTTCTTCTTGACGTATCCTTTTCTCGTGATCTTTACTGGAAAGATCACATTAATTTTCTTTCTAAAGAAGCTTCTAAGAGGTTGGGTGAAATTAGACGCCTTCAGAATTACTTCACGCAACCCTAATTGCTTGCACTGTATAGGAAGATGTTCGCCCTTGTATGTAATATGCGTCACACATCTGGGATGGTTCCACTCATATAGGTCTCCTTGAGAAGGTGGAGTCTATTGCTTTTCGTCTCATCAACTCTCCTGTTCTTAGTAACTCTCTCCAATCTCTTTCTTCGCATCGAATTTTTGCATCACTCTCTCTTTAATAACGTTGTTACAACGGACACTGCTCTTCTGAACTCTCTCATCGCATACCTCCTCCATTAAGAAGAGCTCGTGTGACACGCCTTTCTACATAGTTTCATCTTTTCTCTGGCCAACTCTCTGACCCCAGACTTAATTCAATCTTACATATACTCTACTGGTAAAGTCTGGAACACCCTCCCTTTATCTGGTTTCCCAACTTCCTTTGACTTGCATACTTTTAAAAGCCGTGTACCTTGACATGTTGGTCTCCTTCGATCAGGATAGAATTTTTCCAACTCCTGTGGAATTTGACAGGCCTCCGGCCCTTGCCCACTGGAGGAGATATATATATTTTATATATTATATATATATATATATATATATATATATATATATATATATATATATATATATATATATATATATATATATATATATATATATATATATAAATATATATATATATATATACAGTAGTAAGGATGACACTTTTGACGAATGACAGATTCCGTCAAAAAGTTGTTAAATCTGGCAATATGTCAGACCTCACGTTCTTTCCATAAGGTTTTTTGGCATGTTAGTTCATACTCTTGTCTGAACTTTCGTGGGTATTCAAGGGCCCACGGAGGTTTGCTCCCAGTTGAGGAAGTGAGTACCCCTCATAGAAGGCTGCTGGCTTAGGCACAGCAACCTATTATTCTTAAGAACTTTCCTGACCACTTTTTCAGTGATTTATACCTAACCACGGTTTTTCCTGAGTTCTTTGGGGGTGGTACACTTTGAAGTTACACCCTCCTTCTTATGTGTTGATGACCTAGCCATAACCCCCACTTTTTTCCTCATACTCTTTCCTGACCCCTTTTATTGCGAACTGTACCTACACATGTTCTTTCATGAATTCTTTTTGAGGACGAGGTACCACCTTGAAGATGTATCTTCCTCCCTAAGTGACTGATGGTGTAGTCACAGTACCCCATTTTCAGCTACTTTCTTAATCCCATTTTAAGAGTTCAACCCCACTCGGAGGGATATTCACGCTCACCTGATTCTCTTTCTAATGCTACCCCTTTCACTCACGTTTCGGTGGCGAAGCCACAGCACTCCAGTTTTTGTTTCTTTCCTGAACCTTTTTAAGGGTACAATGCAACCCGTAGCAATACACATCCTCTCCCTCCCCATCCCTTTTTCAACCCCCCTTTAGGGCTGCTTCAGTAGATCCACACCCTATTTTTTCTCATACTCTTTCCTGACACCTTTTGAGAGCCAAAGGCCCCCTTTTTGCTTTGGAGGGCCTTCTATTGCGAATTTCGGAGACATGGAACCTTCCTTTCTCCATGTTCGGAGGATTCAGGAAAAATCATATAGCCGTCAGCGTTGACGTCATCAGTTCTCAATCTACGACAACCTATTTCTTTTCCATTCTTATTTATTCATGCGATTTTTATCTCAGCTGTTTTTGATTTCTGAAAACGTGTTTTTCATCTCCTTAGATTTTATCTCATATATATTTATACCGACTTTTCATCGTTTCCATGACAAGATCTTTCTAATATAAAAATAAAATACAAATTTCAAAATTTCCATTTTGCCCCACATTTATTTATTCCATTTTAATCCACTTTACATTCCTTGCATTTACATTTCATTTCACTACACATACACTATTATTCCATATTATTTAATATATTCTAAACTAACACCCGTTTTCTTCACAAAGCTATAACTAAAATAATTCGTAATATTCTTTTTCTACTCATATTCTCTTAATTTTTTAATTCAATACATTAAAGTACATGCATACACATACATATAATACCAAAACAACATCATTCATGTATACACAGATCCATACACTCGAATATATATATATATATATATATATATATATATATATATATATATATATATATATATATATATATATATATATATATATATATATATATATATGCATATATATACACATACATTCACTCACACTCACAGGAAAGAGGCTGAGAAAAAATATCGGTACTATGGTTACGCTATCAACCCCAAAGGGAGTGGAATGCATCATCACTTGACCCTCTATCTAATGCTCCCTCCTCCCCTTTACGTTTTGGTGGCGTAGTCACAACACTTCATTTTCCTCAGCCTCTTTCGTAATGTTTAAAAAAATTGTGAATAAAGGTATAAGGTTGAGACTCAAATTATTTATTTTAAACCTAGGATTATATAAGATATTTCACTGTATTCAATTGTAAGGATAAGAATTTTGCGATATTTAGTATTATTTACATAGATTCGCCTGTTTTTTTTTTTTTAAATTTGAAGTTAGGTTTGATTAGTTAGCACTAAGTTAGTTTAGGCCTTTAAACTTGCCCAAAGAAGAAAATCACTCACATAAAATACGCATAAGCAACCTACTTTCTCGTTCGATTACCTATTTTTTGATTATTTCTCAAAGTTTATGCCTATTTATTACATTGAAGTACTTTAAGTCAGTCTATTTGTATAGATTTAAGGGTTGTGTGTATGGTTGCTTGAAGTCTTCATAGTGGATCATGTTTTAAGAACGGTAGGAAAAATAACATATTAGAATAATTTTTTATTTTAGATCATGAAATCTTACATTTATTAATTGGTGAAGGTTAAATAAAGTTTGGCTTCCTTTGCTGAAGGAAGTTTGTGTCAAGTTATTCGAAATCAGTATATTGAATTGAATAATTTATGTTTAATGTCTGCATTGATGATTGTTCAGTCTAATTACGTATAAAAACACTAACTTTTCGTATAGTTTTCTAATCTACTTACTTGTCTGCAGTTATGTTCGAATTCATAGGTTCATGATAAGATCTAACCCAATAATTATCTCCACTAATCAAATGCCTCCATCATTTTCTCATCTATCAGATGACTCGCAAATGTAAATAACTATCAATGTGAGCGAATGAATTTAGGTAATAATTAAAGTTATTAGTGAAATGAAATCGTATTGAGTTAACAAAGTTATTCTTGTTTTATGTACTAAAATTGGAAAATGTTACTTCATTTATATATTTATGTATCTAAAAATGTTTTATTTCTGTAAGTTTCTGAGTAAGAACACATATTTGAAGAAATAAAATTTACATGTATAAAATGTAATTTATCTTAAGTATATAATCTCCTTACACATCTTAAGTACATAATCTAATTTATCTTAAGATTTTAATCTAACAACACATCTTTAAGAACTGTGCACAACAAAATAATAACCATCTCTATGAAAAACCTGTCTAAGTATCCAGAGTATCATGAATGAACTCTAGAAAATAGTTAGAATATGTATGAATGAATAAAAATATGTATATATAAATTAGATTTCAAACAGAAAATATTAATTTATCATTCGTGTTTGGGTTATGAATTATGAAGGAAAAAAAGTATACACCTTGATGAACACGCCAATGCTCAGTGTTATAATAAGTTGTGTATAAGCAGTTTGTTTCTTATAAAATATCTTAGAGAAATTATGATTTGAAAATGTTCATACGTTAAAAATTAGATGATGTTATGACGTATTAAGGTATATGCTGAAAAATATAAGACAAATGTATACAAGGTTATGCAAATTATGGAGTTATTGCGATTATAACTTGGCTTTTTATCATATTAAAGTGTTAAAATTAAAGGATCTGAGGATGGCTTAAGGAATATGTTGAATTACGTGAGGATGAAAATGTAAAAAAATTCTGAAAATTATATGTTAAAGAGTTTTGGTTATAAATTAATGTTAAATTTAAAATAAATATAGAGATAAATGTTATAGGAGGTAGAGTTTGGGTTTAGAAATGTATGAGTTAGAGAGATTTAAGTTATGTATTGATGAGGCGTAGGGTGAAAAATATGTGTAAGTACAATAAAATATAAGTTAAGAGGTGTTAGGATGTCTTTTATCATTTTTTAATGATAAAAAGTTTAGTGAGCTATAGTGAATTATGATAAATGTTGAAAGAATTAGAAAAGAAATCCAGGCAAGGTTCTATAAATTGTATGTTAGAGAGATAATAACACGTAATTGGTCATGTTGTAGTGCTAAAAGTCAGGTAGTATAAGATGAAGGCAAATTTTGTAGAGATTAGAGAATGAAATGTATGTCAAGTTTTATAAATTGTAAGTTAGAGGTATGTCGGCATGTCTTTGGTTATGCATAAGTGTGCAAAATTAGATTGAGTATAGAGTTTTAAAGTACAAGTTGTGGGGGGTAGGGTGAGAAATTTATATGAAGAGAGGAATAATGTGAACCTTCCAAGAAAGGTCCCGAGAAAAAAGAAAATCCGAGAATATTTACGACACAAAGGTTTGAGTTGTGATTTTTCGAAGATGTCATAGTTGTGTGGAATATTATGTCGAGTAGAAAGATGGATGAACTGAATTTTTGAGGAACTGAAAAAAAGGTTTTCTCCGCTCCATAATGAAATTCAAGAACGATAAGAGGTTAGTTTCTCCAAGGCTTCCCAGCTAGCGATAATGAATTGCAGTTGAGTGGGATGGACTTTAAAATGAAAGGCTTAAGTGAAGATATAGTTATCAGTTTAGGAGTGAATTAATAATGAAGTAATAAAGAGAAAGTCACTACAGAAAAATAGAAACTATTTGCTGATAGAACAGATATATGAGGAACACCACAATTAACAGACACAAAGGATAAACAGTAGACGTCTACAACAGCTGTTATAGAACGATCTGGAAGTAAATCAGAGACACGGCCACAGAGAGAAGAATAAATTCCGAAAAAGAGAAGTTTAGAAATCAAAGCTTTGTGCCATGCTCTATTGAAGACATATTGATATTTACAGAACCTCCATAAGGCAGAGTACCAAAGAGCCAGAGAAAAGACAGATAACTTGAAGAATTTTCCTTACGAAAATACGACACTCCTTCATCACACTCTTCGAAAAAATGCACTAAATATTTCTTTATTTGAATTCAACATTAATCAAAGTAAAATATATGTAAAAATTCAAAATTAAAATTAAAATAAATGTAAGAACAGGAAATGATCAGCATTAGAGTTTGAAATTTTCATTCATTAATTGATGTAAGTGCATAGCACTCCTCGTACGTACTGCGAGGGCCATGCAATGGTGGTGGAATGAGAAAGATCAATTACCTAGAGCACTTGCCAAGGTAAGACCTTATAGAAAGGAGATTGTGTGCCAAAGTCACGTGGCAGATACAGAGGGACAAGGGATTTTGAAAGTAGGGGACAGTTTATTAATTTTTTTTTGCCTTAAACTACACCCTGTCCAAAAGACAGGCAGATCTAGAGCCACTCCCCCCTCAACAATCGCCTCCTTAAAGAGAGAACAGTACTCTATACATGGTGGATAAGACCCTTATATAATGGAAGTAAATATAAGGAAATAAATTAAAGAAAATATAAGAACAGGAAATGATAAACATAGAGTCTAACAATGTTCACACAAGATTGATGTCAGTGCATGGCACTCCTCGTTCTGCGAGGGGGCCATAATGGTGGGGGAAGCAGAAAGATCAATTACCTCGAGCACCTGCCAATGTAAGACCTATAGAAAAGAGATTGTGTGCTAAAGTAACGTGTACAGAGGGACAAAGAAGTTTGAAAGTAGGGAACAGTTTATTAGTTTTTTTGCTACCCAAAAAAACAGGCAGAGATAGTGCCACACACCCCCTACAACCACCTCCCAAATAAGAGAAAAGTACTCTATACATGGTGGATACGACCCTTATAAAATGGGAGTAAATATAAGAACAGGAAATGATAAGCTTAGAATTTTACAATATTCACTCAAGATTGATGTGAATGCATGGCACTTCTCGTGCTGTGTGGGCGAAGCAATGGTTGTGGAAGGGAAAAGATCAATTACCTCGAGCTCCTGCCAATGTAAGACCTATAGAAAAGAGATTGTATGTCAGAGTCACGTTGCCGATACAGACGGTCAAGGGAGTTTGAAAGTAGGGGACAGTTCTTTAGTTTTTTCGAATTAAAACAAACACTGTCCAGAAGACAAGCAGAGCTAGAGTCACTTCCTCCCCTTACACAAACGCCACCCAAATGAGAGAACAGTGCTCTATGCATTGTAAATAAGACCGTTATATAATGGAAGTGACTTATCGAAAGGAAAAAAATATCCCAACCTGATTAGAAATTATATCTTCTTTGAAGCCGCCCTTGTAACCGTTGCTATATGAGGTTTCGAAGAAAATTTGCTGTTTATGTTCAGAACAACAATATTGTTCATTTCACAGGTGACATAGGAAAGCTGGGAGGTGTTTTTGGAAGATAGATGTAAAGATGTTTAGTTTTTAAATAGTTGAACTTCACCAGGCTGAAGTAGTGATCCCTAACCCCGGAAATGACATCTAGAACGACAAGATTGCACCCCTAGATGCGAAAGAGAAAATATCGGCATAAGAATAAATAAATTTAGAAGTGCGCTGCAGAAAAGATCATTAATCAAAAGTAGGAGTAAAGTTGAAGTTAGAACAGAACTTTAGGAACACCACAATTAACAGAAAAAGAGGAAGGGGTCATTTCATCAACATATGCTAATATGGAACAATCTTAAACATGAGTAATAAAGAGTAGGAAGAAAATCACTGGACGACAGCTTAGAAAGAGAGTAGTAACACTTGTAATAAACTGTCACAAGCCTTAGATATCTCAACCGACATCCCTAAAGTCAGAAGATCATAAAATAGTGAGATAGAAGAGAATGTCTCCAGTAGACCTCAAGAGTTGAAAGCCATACTGACGATCTGAGAGAAGGAAATGAGATTCCAGATAATCTGGAAAATGAAAGCTGAGGAGAGTTTCAAAGATTTTAGACAGAATACAGGTGAGAGCTATAGGACGATAGTTAGAAGGATTTCTTTGTAATCGACTGAGCATATGTGAAATTTAGCACAGAGCGAAAATAATAGTATTAAAGCATAAAGAGAAGAGTGGAACAAGGAGGACAGTATCTAGTTCAGACGCACACAACCTCAAAATTTGAGGAGGAAAGTTATTCATAGTTCTCGGAATTTCATATACCCGATCACGTCTGATTACTGGTAGAAACAAAGAACACCTGAGAGGAGGAGTAAGATGAGGTGCGATAGAATCGTCCAGGGTGGAATTAGTTGAAGAGAAGAGATTAGCCTTTTAAAAATAGGGTTAGCTACAGTAATGCCATTGGCAAATAAGAGCTAAAAGGTAGATTTACAGAAGTTATTAGAGATGTTTTTGGTAAGAGGCCATAAATTTTTATTAGTAGTAGAAAATGGTTACTCAAATTTTGTTATCATAAATGAAAGGATTTGAATTCGAATCCAGATGAGTTTTGAAGTTCTCGAATTCGAATTGAGTCTGAAACCACTTTATTTCTGGATTTTTCGAATACAAATCCGAATTCAGCAAAATCTGCAATTCTATAATCCTATTACGATTCCTAATCCGTAAAAAAAACTTCGAATCCGAATTCGAATTGGCCCATCACTGAATATATATATATATATATATATATATATATATATATATATATATATATATATATATATATATATATATATATATATATATATATATATATATATATATATATATATATATATATATATATATATATATATATATCTGCTCAACAGATATTAATTAACGCTAGGAGAGTGGCCTTGGAGTAGTCTAATTTTTTCCAATCTCTTTGTGCGCGTCAAATTTCTAAGTTACTCTTCATACTATCGTTCATTACAATCAGCACTGCTCTTCTGAACTCTAAAGTTGCATATCTCCTCCAATGAAATAGGCTAGTACGACACGTCTTTCTACATAATATTTACTTTCTCTTTCGAGGAAATTTCAAAAGGTAGTGAGGAGGGTGGAATAAAGATAATAACTTTAACCCTTCTGTCAGGGTTAAAGTAACTAAATATATATATATATATATATATATATATATATATATATATATATATATATATATATATATATATATATATATATATATATATATATATATATATATATATATATATATATATATATATATATATATATATATATATATATATATATATATATATATATATATATATATATATATATATATATATATATATAATCTGTCGGAACAGACGATTATCGCAGGATACAGCAACTGCGGGGCAGTGAGCGCCAGAGCACGCACCACGCACCACGCACCACGCACCACGCACCACGCACCACGCATTGTGCACCGCATTTTATTGTTTCTTTCGCACCTCTCCGTGCCGGGTTGCTGAAATTGTGTTGGGCCCAGCACCGCACCCGGTGTGTCGGCCAACCATAATATATATATATATATATATATATATATATATATATATATATATATATATATATATATATATATATATATATATATATATATATATATATATAATAATAATATATATATATAATAATATAATAATAATAATAATAATAATAATAATAATAATAATTAACCTGATATATGATGAAAATGCCAGCCGAAGCTGCAAATGACCCACTTATAACAGTTAGAGCCGTTGATCTATACTTTGGGAAAAGGTTACAAAACTGAAGACCACAGAGTCGAAGTTGGTTTCCACCGAATCCCAATAAGGCCATTGATGCATACAACCAATACGTTTGCTCTGTTTTAAAGTAAAAGCTTAAATTTAGATGTTTAAACACAATTGCATAATTTTTTATAATTTTATTTTACGAGATTCAGATTTCATGACTAATGACTCATTATGGGATTTACTGTATTATGATGATTTGCATTGCAATAACATAACATGAAATTATTTAAGATCTTAGTAGCATGCTTTAATTTTTATATAGTATTATTACCTTTTGAAGCCATTGCCAAAGATAAAAAGCCCGATAGAAGGAACAAACTGCAAAAGAAATTATAAAGAACATCAACAAGACACCAATAGTTTCATTGCAAATAAAATACGATACAAAAGAATATTTTTCACAAAACATCAAATAGAAATGAATTTCACTAGGAAGAAATCAAAGCTTGGCTATTTCTCCAGACCAGGGATGTTAGTAGTTACATACCCAAAGTGCGAATCATGGGTGAGGTTCCAGGAGAGCCCCAGGGACCCCGAGGATGGGGTTTCAGCCCACTGGGGCGTAGCACCAGGGTACCCTCTACTCCCCTACTCCCCCCGAAAAAAATCAATTTTATATATATATATATATATATATATATATATATATATATATATATATATATATATATATATATCAGGGAGCAAGGTTCAAAGAGAGTTAACTATTGGGAGGTAGTCACCTATGTGTTGGAGGTGGAGTTAGGCTAATTTAGGTTAGCTTGAAAAATGATATGTAGACATTGAAGCAATATTTTCGTTAAGTGGCAATGAAATTAACAATCTATATATTGCCCAAATGAGTGAACCTTCGTGAAATAATATTTGCTCTTGAAGACTTGGAATGCTAAGTTGAGAAGAACAGAAGAAATAGAGACATACCTATTATCCCTGTTATATAAGAGTATGAAAAATGTTAAAAGCGATAGATGATTATTGTAGTTCCTGAGAATTATGTACTAGTCGTGAATATATAGTTTAAAGTCACATTTATGACATCTGTTAAATGGGTGAATAGTATAATGTTTGTGCTGAAGCTTACTTTATTAAAGAAATATGAGGATCCTGAAGACATACTGTACTACGGTTAGGTTATGTTACGCCAGGAAAGGTTACATTTGTAAGGTAAACAATATTGATTTGATTGGTAAGACCTTCGAGGTCAAATTTGTTTGGTTGTTGTGGTTAGGAAGGGTAGGTAAGAATAAAATATATTAGCTTAAAAATATAAAATGAGATAGAGGGCTGTAATGCTGAATTTTGTATATTACTTATAAAACATGCATTGTATGTTCTGTGAAACATGTCGAAGCAATATTAACTTTGTATTTACCTATACTTCTCATATCGAAACATATAAATTACTATCGAAATTATTGGTATATTAGTATAATTATATAATTTCTGCGTAAGGTATAGTCATGTTTAATGCACACAACTGTCTATATTGATGTATTTCCTGTAATTACTCAATAAGAACCGATAATCAGTTATATTAAAAATGCGCAAAATAGTTAATGATAGTAAAAAATACAGATCGTAACAGAGCAGTACATGAAAATAACTGTTTTTTCATGTTTAATATGAAATATTTACCTCGTATTTGAAATATGTTAACTTGAAAATGCATGAATAGCTAATGTTAGTAAAAAATACAGCTCGTAACAGAGCAATACATGAAAATAATTGTTTTTTCATGTTTAATATGAAATATTTACCTCGTATTTGAAATATGTTAATTTGAAAATGCAAGAATAGCTAATGTTAGTAAAAAAATACAGATCGCAACAGAGCAAAACATGAAAGTAACTGTTTTTTCATGTTTAATATGGAACATTTGTCTGATATTGCAAATGTGTTAACTTGAAGATGCGATAATAAAGATGGATGATTATGCTTGGTTAGGGTTGGTTAGAATGTTGCTTAGAATAAAACACCATAGAAGCAATAGGGTATAAATGTGTCAGACTCTAAGTGTGTTTTTGTATTTTTAATATATTAGTAAAGACATTACTGTATCATAAAAGTATGTTGAAAGTTAGATATATGGTAAAATATCGTTTATTAAATAAATAAGTTTAAGTAAAATTCTAAAAGTTAAAGTTATAAATGCAATTAATTTGAAAATCTTTGTTAAGTGTAAAAAATACTAAATATATGGTTGTCACTTATTGCATAGGAAATAACCCTATAAATAGTTTAGAAAGCATGAAAATGTGTATGGGTGACTATGTTTTCGTTAATTGCCTGTGTCTCTCTGAATATACTTTAAATTAGTATGTGTGTTTGTAACATGTTACACCAGATGTTTGATGGAAAAAGATGTAAACTTAAATATTTTTAAATAAAAATGTTAAAATAAATATTTTGAAGTCTTAAGTAGTGTAAGATTAGTTTGTAAAAGAGGAAGAGTTATGAACATAGACGAAGTGTGCCTTATATAAAGTTTATATGATAGAGTTATATTGAATGCTGGTACCACTCGAAAATAAATGAATAAGTTATTAGTTTGCATAACCTCGTTATTGATGATGTTGCATATATATATATATATATATATATATATATATATATATATATATATATATATATATATATATATATATATATTGACTGGTAGCGCTAAATTTGAGAGTGCCTATGTTTGATGCTGTCCGAAACCATCGTATGAATGGATGTATTATTGATATATTGACATCTAAAGCAGGTTAGTTAATGAATATCCATAAGAAAATAGATGAAGTGTGAAAATGCAAAGTTTTTACGAGTTAGATTGAATGTTGGTATCATTCGAAAGTTAATGAATAAATTATAGATGAAGTGTGAAAATGCAAAGTTTTTACGAGTTAGATTGAATGCTGGTATCATTCGAAAGTTAATGAATAAATTATTAGTTTGCTTAACTTCAATATTGATAATGCTGCAAATATGTTGATAGAATTGCGAAATTTGAGAATTCCTATGTTTGATGCATGCTGAAACCTTAGTAGGAATGTTTGTTTTGTTGATATATAGGCATTTTAAACAAGTTAGTGTAAGCTAGTTTATAAAGAACCATAGGAATACAGATGAAGTGTGAAATACAAAGCTTTTACGAGCTAGTTATATTGGTAGATTTTGGTATTTTTATGTTTGATGCTGTTAGAAATCTTAGTATGAGTGTTTGTATTTCCCAAGTAAAAGTATGCTCAATAAATGAAATGAGTATATGGAGGATGAGTTACGACTAGTGCTGGTGAGAATTCGGTCTTTATCATAAGAGATCGTCAATATATTTAGGGAAAGCAGGATAAAGGGTATTTAGCATATAAAGAAATATGGAGTTTACCATCGTTCGGTGCTAAGTATGTCGGTCCTTGATTTAGAGTGAATTAAATGGTATCTAATATATAAATTCATATGGGTGAAAATTAATAATAATAATAAAATGGAGAAGTTATGACGCATGTTGGTAAAAGTGCTGTCTGAAACCTTAGTATAAATGTTTGTTTTGTTGATATATTGATACCTAAAGCATGTTAGTGTAAGTTGGTTTATAAAGAATCCCAAGAATATAAATGAAGTGTGAAAATGCAAAGTTTTTATGAGATAGTTATATTGATTGTTGGTATCATTCAAAAGTAAATGCATAAGTTATTAGTCTGCATAGCCTCGATATTGATAATGCTGTATATATATTAACTAGATTTGAAAAATCGAGTCCTCTTATATTAATAAACTAGATTTGGGAATTTGGGTATTCCTAAGTTTGATGTTGTTGGAAATCTTAGTATGAGTGTTTGTATTGTCCAAGTAAAAGTATGCTCAATAAATTAAATGTATATATGGAGTCTGAGTTACAACGAGTGCTGGTGAGGAATCGGTCTTCATCAAGAGAGATAGGCAAAATATTCAGGGAATGCTGGATAAAGGGTGTTTAGCATATGAAGAAATATGGAGTTTACTATATTTTGGTGCTAAGTATGTCGGATCTTGATTTGAAGTCGAGTTTGATGGGATCTAATATATAAGTACATATGGGTGAAAAATAATAATAATAAAATGGAGTTGAAGTTATGACGAGTGTTGGTTAAGGATTCGGTCTTTCTCGTGAAGATAGGAAGAATAGGCTGGGAAAATGGAATAAAGGAGATTTAACATGTTCGGAATATGAAGTGTACTATCTTTCGATGTTAAGCATG
>SEYY01021306.1:0-5000 GCA_009176605.1 Armadillidium nasatum | reverse complement strand
AATATTAAAAACAGATGAAGGTCTGAGTTGAGTGTTTTCGAAGAAGATATCATAGTTGTGTGGAAGACTGTGTCGAGTAGAGAGATAGGAATAGAGTTTTGGTGGCATTGAAAACTACCATGTTCTCTCTGCCCCAATTTGAAATAGGAGATAGATCAGAGGTCAGCTGCTCCAAGTCAATCTTCCTCGGTTCTAGTAACTGTTGTTTGGAGGGGCGCTTTCCAAATTGAAAAGAGTAATGAAGGGTGGAGTCATCAGCATAGGAGTGGATAAAAGATGAAGTAACAGAGAGGTCATTAATGAAAAATCAGGAAAATATTGGGGATAGGACAGATCCTTGAGGAGCACCACTATTAATAGATTTAAAGGAAGAGCGGTGGCCGTCTACAACTGCTGCTATAGAACGATCAGAAAGGAAATCAGAGAGAAGGTCACAGAGAGAAGAATAGATTCCGAAAGAGGAAAGTTTGGAAATTAAAGCTTTGTGCCAGACTCTATCGAAAGCTTTCGAAATGTCCAGCGCAACAGTAAAAGATTCACCGAAATGCCGAAGAGCGGAGGACCAGCAGTCAGAGAGAAGGTAAAGGAGATCACCAGTTGAGCGTTTCTTGCGAAACCCATACTGGCGAACAGAGATAAGATTAGAAGAATTGAGATGTTTCCAAATCTTCCTGTTAAGGATAGATTCGAAAACTTTAGAAAGAACTGAGGTTAAAGAAATAGGACGATAGTTAGAGGGTTGAAAGAGTTCCCCCTTCTTCACCACAGGCTGAATGAGCTCACGTTTCCAGCAAGAAGGGAAGGTTGAAATAGAAGCACATATACGAAAAAGTTTACCAAGGCAGGGTTCAAGCTCGGAAGCACAAGCTTTGAGAACCACAGGAGGAATACCATCAGGACCGTATGCCTTCTTTGTGTTATGCTCAGAGAAAGAAGAAGTTACGTCTTTAGAAGATATTATAATTTTAGGCATAAATGACTTGGAAGGGGTTGAAGGAGTAGGAACAGGTCCGGAATCGTCTAAGGTTGTATTAGAAGCAAAGGTTTGAGCAAAGAGTTCAGTTTTAAAGAAAGGCAAAATGGCAGTTGTATCGTCAGAAGATACTAGAGGAGGGAAAGAGGAAGAAGCAAAGTTGGAGTTGAAATTTTTGGCAAAAAGTCAGAAAGGGTGTGAGCAAATAGATCCAGAAAAATTGTTGCATTTTAAACGGAGAAAGGAGTCTTTAGTGTTACAAAGAATAGATTTTGCACGATTCCTGAATCAAATATATAAGTTGCATGATTCACTGGAGTTTGAAGACGAAGGTAGTCCATGAAGGCAGCATTCCTGCGGCATATAGCACAAGAACAAGCAGAGTTAAACCAAGGTTTGTTAGGTTTAGTGGAAGGGAAAGAGTATGGAATGTACGATTTCATGCCAGAGAGAATTACCTTGGTTATGCGCTCTGCACACTCAGAGGGAATCCTCTCACGGAAACAATAATCATTCCATGGAAAATCAGAGAAGTTCAACCGCAAGTCAGACCAGTTAGTGACATCGAAATGACAGAAACGTCTCCTCACCGACGGCGGTTGCCGTTCTTGTGGAAGACTTGAAGAGACAGGACAAGATACGGAGATAAGAAGGTGATCGGATGAACCCAGAGGAGGGAAGAGTTTAACAGAGTAAGGAGAAGGATAAAAAGTTAGGAAAAGATCAACTATACGGGTAGGTAGAGGCACCAACTGCTCAAGGTTGTTCTGGATAGAAAATTGGAAGGCGAGTTCACCAGCTGGATCGTGAGAACTAGATGTAAGTCATTAGAGGAAGTGAACATTGAAATCACCTAAAATGATGATTTCGGAGAAAGGAGAGGAAGAAAGAATGTGTTCTATTTTGGAGTTAAGATAGTCGAAGAATTTTGGATTGTCTGTAGAGACAGGAGATAAGTAGACAGAACATGTAAGTTTAGTTGTAGAGTTGCAAGAAAGTTTAAGCCATAAAGTAGAGAATTCAGAAGACTCCAAATTAGAGACACGATAACAGACAAAATCGTCGAGCACATATGCACAACATCCGCTTTTGGCTGAAAGTTGAGGACAGAGACAGTAGGAAGAAACAGAGTGGGACTTGCTATCAGAGTACTCAAACACCTGAGTTTCGGTTAAGAATAAGAGATGATGTCTAGAAGAAGAGAAGAGGTGTTCATCAAAGTAGAAATTAGTAAAGAGACCTCGAATGTTTCAGAAGTTAATGAAAAAATAAGATCGTGCACCAGGGCAAGTCGGCAATAGAGGTCTTGGTGGCACCAACCACATCACCGGAGGCCACCAACTCCCAAGAGGTGAATGGGAAGGAGTGAATGAGAGGCATTCTTTGGATGCCGATCCCGGTAGCATCTCCGAGGCAGTTTTATGTTTCGCCATTTTGTTATTATTTTAATGGTAATGTAGGAGTAAGCTCTTTTAAATTTGTAGGAACGTGAGAAGGAAATTGAGAGAAAGAGAAGTGAGAGCATAGACACTCCAATGTGAAACGAGGGTACACTAGAGACCCTCTGAGAAGGTGAATCGCGAAAAGGAACGAACCAAAGTTCAACGGAGTAAAACGGGATGGTCTAGCCACCTTATCACCGCGTGGTTAAGCCCAATGCTGGGTACTTTCATCCCTTCGGACGGCGCTACGTCCTCCCCTATATATATATATATTATATATATATATATATATATATATATATATATATATATATATATATATATATTATATATATATATATATATATATATATATATATATATATATATATATATATATATATATATATATATATATTATATATATATATATATATATATATATATATATATATATATATATATATATATATATATATATATTATATATTATATATATATATATATATATATATATATATATATATATAGTGATATCCGCATCCGCAACCAAGGAGCATCCTCATTCAAACTTAACATTCGCATCCGCATCCGAACTTTCGAAAATTCAACATCCGACCCGCATCCGCACTTTGAAAATAAAACATCCGCATCCGCATCCGCACTTTAAAAATTCAACATCCGTATTCGCATCCGCATCCCCACTTGAAAAATTCAACATCCGATCCGCATCCGCATCCACAAATTGGGAAAATATGACATATGATCTATCAGTATTATATATATATATATATATATATATATATTTATATATATATATATATATATTATATATATATATATATATATATATAATATATATAGTATATATATTCTAAATACGTCTTTTCTGCTACCTCAAAGCTTAACACTAAGAAGGCGTACGGTCCTGATGGTATCTCTCCTGTGGCTCTCAAAATTATGCTTCAGAGTTTGCACCCTTCCTTGTACACTATTTCGTTTATGTCTTTCTACTTCAACCTTCCCTTCTTACTAAAAACGTGCGCTCATTCTCTCTGTGCCGAAAAAGAGGGACCCCTTTCAACCCTTTAACTACCGTCTCATTTCTTTAATCTCCGATCTTTCTACAGATTTTAAATCTATCCTTAACAGGAAGATTTGGAAACTTCTCAGTTCTCCTAATCTTACCCCTGAGCAACAGTGTGGCTTTTGTAAGAAACGATCTACTGGTGATCCTCTTTCCCTTCTCTCTGACTCTTGTTCCTTCACTCTTCGTCATTTCTGTGAATCCATTGCTGTCACACTGGAGAAATCGAAAGTTTTCGATAAAGTCTGTCACAAACCTTTGATTTCCAAACTTTCCTATCCCCAACACTTTTCTGCTTTTTATTAATAACCTTCTCTCTTATTTCATTTCCTATCCACTCCTATGCCGATGACTACACCCTTCATTACTGTTTTCAATTTGAAAGGTGCCCCTCCCTACAGCAGTTGATAGAGGCAAGGGAGGTAACTTTAGTGCAACTGACCCCTGATCTATCTCCCATTTCAAATTGGTGCACAGGAATTTTTGTTTTTTGTTTTTAATGCCACCAAAACTCGAGATTCCTCCTATCCTCCCTTGCCTCTATCAACTGCTGTAGGGAGGGGCACCTTTCAAATTGAAAAAAATAATGAAGGGTAGTCATCGCATAGGAGTGGATAGATGATGAATTAATAGAGAGAAGCTTATTAATAAAAAGCAGAAAAAGGGTTGGGGATAGCGAAAGTTTGGAAATCAAAGGTTGTGACAAGGACTTTATCGAACTTCATTTCTCCAGTGTGACAAGCAATGGATCACAAATACTGAAGAGCAGAAGGCCAAGAGTCAATGAGAGGGAAAAGAGGATCACCAGTAGATCGTTTCTTACAAAGCCATACTGTTTGCTCGGGTAAGATTAGGAGACTGAGAAAGTTTCCAAAATCTTCCTGTTAAGAAGATTTAAAAATCGTAGAAAGAATGGAGGTTAAAAGAAATGAGACGGTAGTTAAAGGGTTAAAATGGGGCACCCTTTTACGGCACAAGCTGAATAAGCGCACTTTGAAGAAGGAAGGTTGAATAGTGAAAGACATATACGAAATTGTTTACCAAGGAAGGGTGCAAACTCAGAAGCACAGGTTTTGAGTTACAGGAGTGATACCATCAGGACAGTACGCTTTCCTAGTGTTAAGCTTTGAGGTAGCAGAAAAGACGTATTTAGAATATATTATATATATATATTATATATAATTATTAATATATATATATATATATTATAAATAATATATATATTATATAATATATATACTCCTCATATATATATTATAATTACTGATAGATCATATGTCATATTTTCCCAATTGTGGATGCGGATGCGGATGCGGATGTTGAATTTTTGTCAAGTGGGGATGCGGATGCGAATACGGATGTCGAATTTTTGAAAGTGCGGATGCGGATGCGGATGTTTAATTTCTGTCAAGTGCGGATGCGGGTGCGGATGTTGAATTTTCGAAAGTTCGGATACGGATGCGGATGCGAATGTTAAGTTTGATGAGGATGCTCCGTGGTTGCGGATGCGGATGCCATC